>JBBMOE010000017.1:4383692-4399220 GCA_037975065.1 Chaetodon trifasciatus | reverse complement strand
TTTTTTTCTTCTTGACTGAAAAGCATGGGTTATAAATTTAGCACAATCTGTCGTTTCACTCTCATAGATCCGCTGATGAAATCAGGCCGTCTTTCATCCGCGCTCTTTCTCCAGACGACGAGGTTCCTGATGAGGTATTGTTCCCCGCTACAGAGCACCCTCATACCCATGAAGAGCAGCCTTCTTTGGCTCGTCACCCAGTTTTACCCTGCCTTAAAATAAATGAAGAGACAGATAACAGAACATCAGGCACACAGAAGGAAAGGGAAGTGACAGAGAGCTGGAAGATCCGCAGAAATGAATTTGAAGACAGTCATACTGAGGGCAAGCGTCCTCTATTCAACCCCACTGAAGAGGCCACTTGTGGAGGAGAAGTTATGGGGACACTGTCTCAGCATCCAGAGTCTGAAACAATCAAGACTGGAAGGATGCTTCTCAGTGGCTCTGTAGCAAGACAGGAGACATGCTCAGAAAGTATGACTGAGGCAGGTGTGGGACACATGTCAAACATCCAGGATAGAGGACATAGGGATGCAACCCTGCTAAATGAACAAGGACTGGCCAGTCCAATTGCAGGGGTGCAGCTCTTGGGAATCAGTAAGAACACTAGTTTAGAAAGGAATCTGAACTTGTTATCTACAACAAGTATCTTTGACTGCAGTGTGAAGGAAGAAAAGATTGGAGCGAGAGAAGAGAGTGAGTCTAGAGCTCATACACCTGAAATCAAAGAAGCTGAACTTCCACCATGCAGTGAGAATAAAGAGATATCAGCGGGATGTCCTGCTGTCCGTCCAAAAGAGATGTCAGTATCTTTAGAGAGGGCAGGCCACAAGGTGAGCCACTGCCAAGCTGAGAGCTCTCAGGACGTTCAGCACCTCGCAGAAAACTCAGTGGTGCAATGTGAGACCAAATCAGTCCCGGGTGACAACACAGCTGATAACCTGGAGAGGAGCACAGAGGGCAGAATAGCTGTGATGGAGGTCAGATTGGAAGTGGAAACAGAGAGCAGGGCAAAGGCAGCCATTGACACAAGCAGTGACAATAAGATAGAGCCAGAGCAGCACCTTTACTCTGATGTCCAACCAGGAGAGAAACAGTGTCAGACAGAACACAGAGACGCCTGTGAGTTACCTGGAAGACACACTGAGTCAGGAGAGAGGAGGCGAGACGGAGATGAGTCAGTCATGCCACCTGTGGACAGCGATGAGTGTACAGCTACAGGTAAGCACACGATGGGCCTCGTTTGTAGAACACTGTCAAGATTAGGCTCTCATGAATCTCATCTTCTAATTTGGTGGCGATTGTGATTATAGATTACACACATTTTACGTGGATTCGGTCTTTACCTCACTGTGACTGAACAAATATGCAGTTTAAAGCATTCACCACTAGAGAGTGCTAGAATACTTTTATATGTATGCGCTTTAACCAACTGCAGGAGTAAATGCCCACCAAGAATACATAATCCGCTAACTACATTAAGAATTTACTTAGACGTTAGGCCTCTCTAAACTACTCAAGCTGTATTAATGCTGCTTATTTGAAAGGGAGAGAGACTCAAAGAATAACTAAAATTCTGCTCCTGTTGTTGAAGTCTGAGTGCTGGGCCTGTCATATGTCTATGAGGAGGGGATTGTGGAGTCTCAGATTCTGAATATGGAACCAGAAAATGTACTAAAACAGCACAAAAGTCTGTGAAGCTACACTTAAAGTCCAGAGTGTACGATTCAAAGGAACCGATCAACTGAAATTAAACTTTTTGGGGCCAGTTACTCGTTCAGCAAAACAGTGCTAGGCACGCTCATGTATTTCAGGTGGTATCAAACTCTCGCCGGTGGCTCCCAGCCATCTTTCTTTGTCAGCTGCCATGACAGAGCACTGCTGATGCAAGCCGGCACTGACGAGAGACGGTGGGTGCCTGCTCACATTACAGCCGCAGGAAAGGAGCTTGAGTCTCAGCTGCTGAGACAATGCTGAGTCAACTCACACAGGCATAGACATCTACGGAAGCACACCCTCATCAACACACAAGCAAACAAGTCACAAGTTGTAGCAAAATGTCAGTTTGATCCTAGCGAGTGCTGGCTGACCTTGTCCTGTCACACAGTGCTGACGACTCACACACACCCCGTGTGAGCGCCCGTACATGCTAACACGTGCTTGCGCAACAAAGCGGCTTCATTGATCGCGGATGTGTCTGAAAAGCGATGATCTCACAGATTGCTCTTAACTCTTCCCCTCCAGAGGACTTGGGTAAAGAAAGCTGCTCAACGTCAACGTTGTCTCAGGAGTGCAGGGCAAAAAGGTCAAGGTTTAGAGCCCCCTTTCTTCATGGAGCCCATCAGCACCATGATAACATACAAGTGAGTCTACATGGAACAAGTCTGAAATATTACCAACACTGTACACGACAGCTCGACTTCACTGTTTTCAGACCTTTATGTCCCATAATGATAGCATTAATTTTCTTCTTTATCAAACTCTGCTTAGACACTTTAATTGGGGACATAGTGTACCTCACTCAATTTTATTTACGAGGCTTTTTATACAGAAATACTGATGTGTCTTTATTTTTCCGGTTCTTATCTGTCTCCCACTCTACCTCCATAATCCCTGTAGGCAAAGCCAACTGTGTGCACAGCAGCAACACACCAAAAAGTCCTGAAATTTAAATAGCAGTTTTCAATAGGATTAGGCTTCTGTTTCCCCGATGCACGTAGAAATCAATCGAGCTTGTGCGAAACGAGGTGCCGTCGGCAGTATTGCAGCTCGCTGACAAGCGATAGCTCCCCAATGAGTCGTGAAATACAAAAAAAAAAGTCCTGACAAAGAAGTCCACGATACATATTGCAGAAGAAGGAGAGAGCAGTAAAGAGAAAGAACCATAAAGGGAGGTGGAGAGATGGAAGGATGGTGTGGGAAGAGCGATAGAGAAAGGATGCAGCGAGAGACAAGAAGTGTTAAAGGCTGGAAGGAGAGCAGAAAGAGGTGCAGGACGTCACTTTATTGCTGCAATTAGCAGCAAAAACATCAGTCCCTTCTCTCTCTCTCACCCCTCATTCATTCTCTTACACTCTCCTCCACCCAGCACTGGGCTACAGGCCATGGCCTGCCTCAGTTTTCTATCTATATCCTGTAGCACAGCACCCTGGGGGAGGGGGGGTGGGTTTCATGACTTTGTCAGCAGGAAAACGGGCGGTGTTTACAGGGAAATGCGGAAGACTCTCCTCGGGGAGCTGAATCACAGGAATTCCTCCCTACTGAGCCCTCTGCTGACAATACTGTGCATCCAGCAGCTCACACGTGGACTGAAAATGCTCCGAATACCAACATCTCTCACCTAGATTTCAAAGAACACAAGTGCACATGCACACACTCGCCGCCTTTGCATAAATAGAGATGGGAGTTATAGGTATGAATAATGGAGTTGTTTTTAAGATGCTGGAAGGTTACAGGGAGGTAAGGGTGTACTTTGGGGAGATCTGACTCAAATTTCTGTCCATCATGTTTTTTATTATTTTACCACCTTGCCTTTTTTATCATACTCCCACTTTTCCACTGGCTTCTATGGCACATTTCTTCCAAATCAAGCCGTATTTATCACTTATTTTGGCCTCCATCACTTGCACCTCATACAGGTCTTAGCATACAGTGACGCACTCGCTGTGTGTATTACATTACATACATGTACAGCACATGTATGTACATAATGCCAAATACATGTAATCTGTCAGTTTAGTTCTTTGAACCCATTCAAATCTAAGTGGTTAGTGTCAAATATTCGTTGTCATCCATCCAAAACAAGCTTTTTTCTTCATGTGAGTGAGTGACACCACTTCAGGCGGGCTGTCAGACAGTCCGTGTCTTGACTGTCTATGTTTTTGTCTGGGAATCAGCGCTGAGGGCTGAATGTGTGCAACTCTGCACATCCTCCTTTGTTCTTTGTCCTTCTTGTTTGCCTTCAGTTTTTTCTTTTTTTTCTGCTCACCCGTTCCCTTCCTCAGCTTCCATTCTCTCTTTCACAGATTTTATATCCAGCTAGAGGCAGACCATGAATGAGAGGTGTCTAATAAGGCTTGCATTCTTCTCTGTGTTGAAGCTAATTATGTGCAACTAGAATATCTAATATCATTCTGCTGACTTTTCCAAAACTGATTTGCTGTTCTGTATTGATTTTCTGTGTAACAAAGCAAACACAGACAGTCTGTTTTCAAGTGTCTCCTGCAGAATGAGTCCTTCAAAATCTACTCTTGCCTCTCCTGTTCTCTCTGTTTCCTTTGTTCCCGTCTGACCGCACACTGTTCACCTTACCTGTTCTGTAGAATGCTAATGGAGGTATCGGAGGGAGCAGCTTCAGCGTGGCGCTGGCACCAACAAGCGCTTTTGCTGTGGGTCAAAACTCCTCGGTACAGGGCTACGCCTCAGCAGCCATAAAAGCAAGCAAAGAACTGGAAACCATCAACCTGCCTATTTCCCTGACTTGTTCAAATCATCCTCCCTTTATCCCCTCCTTCACCTTAAAGAGGAAGCATGAAACAGTTCAGCGCCAAGATGCTCACCGTCCTCCTAAAATCTACCTAGCTAGTTGTCCAAAATGGAAGCCACCTCATTACCCCCAAGAAAAGGCAGGGGAAGCTAATGAGCGAAAGAGAACCAAAACTTCTATCCCCGAATTCCTCGCCAAAGCCCCAGAACCACAAACTCAAGTCATTCCTTCACATAAAGCAGGAATAGCTTTAGAGGTACGTAAAGACCCGTATGACCCAAAGCAAACTCGCCAAATTCAGCAGAGTAAGATGGAAGAAAAGTGCCGTGAATCAGATACGAATACACAGACCTCATCATCTGTGACCTGCCAACCACTCCAACACAAGAGGGCCAGATGTAGACCTGACCAGGGAACAAAGATATCCCACAGGGGGGCTAATGGTGGTGAGCCCCAGAGCCAGTCCACAGCTGGCTGTCTGACTGCAACACTGACATCTGACCCCAGAGTGAAGGATTCTGGGAAGCTGAACCCAGACGAGAAGATGCAAATGCTCGAGAGGGCTGAGAAGGCCGAGGTGCTGGTGCTGACCTTGGTGTACCAAGATGGAACGACTCAGTTAGACCCAGAGCAGGTGAGCACGGCTGGGGGACGAATGTGGAGCGTTGACACAAAAAGTCGAAGTAGTTTTTTCACTTTGCATCTGTGAAGGAAGACAAGACTCCGGCTGTCCTAGCTGTTAAAAGATTAGTGTGAGCAGTTCCTGTGGCTTACTGCTTCGTTAACAGTTTGCTCGTTTTAACCTCCCTCTCTGATCCTCCATACAGAAGCTCACTCCACCAGTGTGTGGTCTGCTTGTGCTGGTGAAGAACAGTCTTGACTGCAGCACACCAGAAGACCTGCTCGGGCCAAATGACAGTCTGGTCTACTTAAAACTAGAGCACACACCTGCATGGGCCCAGCAACACACACAGCAGAGCCAGGAGCTCTTTACTAGGTCTGTGAGTGTGTGTGTGTGTGTGTGTGTGAGAGCGATGTGAGAGTGAATAAAATGAAGAGTGTGAATTTGAAGTGTGACTTCATGGTTCATCCATTGGTGCATTCATCAGAAATATCTTGTCTATGTTAGTGTTTTATACTCGTTTAGTATAACAACAGGAGTATTTAGGTGTGTGTGTGTTTGTGTGTTTGTGTCTGTCCCACAGAGACGTCCTGCTACAGGTGCTATCAAGATCTCAACTGGTGGTGTGCTATAAAGCCAAGGATTTGCTTCGCACAGCTCTGCAGCTTTACAGGCGAGACCTCAGCTGGAAACAAGGCAGAGTCCGCATACATGAATGCACATTTACGCACAGAAACATGCAGTCGTGGTGTGAAAATGCAAACACTCTTCAACAAAACAAAAACTCAGTTCAGAGGAAAGTTTCCAGTTCTGTCCTTCACAAACAGCAGCAGCTGTAGACTGCTTGAATTATGTTGATTACAGTGGATTTCGGTGATGACAGTATGCTGTAGTCTCCAAATATGTGTTGTTAACCCGTAAGAACCCACCACATAGAACACATTTCTGACATTTTTGTCAAAACAGCGCCCCCAGTGTCAAAGATCTGTAATGTTACATATATGTCACTTTAGGTTTTCCGTGACAATTTTAAGGTTAAAGGCCCGATGTGACATATATGTCACAACGATATTTATCTGATTTGTTTTATATCAATTTGTTCAAGAAACGTGTTTGTAATAAAGGACATGTTATGTAAGCATTAGAATCCTTAAATGGCTTGAATCGTACCTTTAGCAACAAAATACAAGCTTTTTAAATTTAGCTAGTTCGGTCACATGTGTTAACCTGGCACACCGACATCTTGGAAATGTTGTTATGGGAGCACAAAATCACATGACCTGTCACATGACCAATCAGGATGTTCAGTATGTGTCACTTAGGGACTTCCTGAGTTAAAGCCAAGGATAAAGCTGTATGAGGAACTTTCCAGGACATTTAAAGGACTTGTGACACCTGTGTCACCGTGGGTTCTTTTGGGTTAATGTCTCATCAGTGTACAGCTCGGCGTATTGAACACTCCTCACACACCTCTCTCTCCAGTGGCAGGCTGTCATATCCAGGACCCACAGGTTTCAGGGTGGCTGCTGGATCCTGCAAACCCCTCCTCTTGCTTCCACGACCTTCTCAATAAACACTGCAGAAGACCTTGTCCAACACCCGCCCTGGGTACCAAGAAGGTTAGTTAAGATGTGATCCAAGTCCAGCAATTCCCTGTTAGGACGTCAGGGTCACCTACAGAGCAAATCCTTGTAGCTGGAAGCATTTCACTGTCTTGAAGGACAGCATGGTGGATGCTGGGATACAGTGGTCTGTGCACCTAATTAATAGACAGTGGCTGGAATTTACTCTGTCCTTGAAAGGATAAAAAAGCCTCTAAGACAGATCGTACTCCACGTAAGCACAAAGTCCTGATACTTTTACTGTCTGTCTCTCAGGTTTCTCAGGTCATCTCAAGCCTCTGTTCGCTCTACTGGCTTAACATGGAGCTACGCTCTAAACTCCAGGTTAGCTGATGTGCTCACACACACACACATATACACCTGTACATACACATCAGCTGACCTGACTGTTTGTGTGTGCAGAGCCTGGGGCTGTGGGAGCTGTACACACACGTGGAGCTGAACATGATCTCTGTTCTGGCAGGTGAGGATCCTTTTTTAATTTATTTATGCATTTATTTCTCTTTAAGCAGACACTGAGCACATATTTAGAAACACTACAGCACATTTTTTAGTGTTTTTTGACCCTGATGCAGCACGTTCTTCATGAGGAAAAATCCCAGAATAACCAAAATTACTGTAAGTGCCATCACATTTGTATTAGGCTGCATTAGGGGCAGTATTAACTGCTACTTCAGTCATACTTGGACTTTGTTTCGGCCTCCATTAGTCGTAGACACACCTATATTAGGTCCAGTGGATCAGTAAATACTTGTGTGGTTTCAGCCATGGAGAGCCATCACATTCATGTGGACAAAGAAGCTCTTAGGAGGACGTCAGACCTGCTGGGGGTAAGGCAGAACATCAGACTCTAAACGTTACGGCTTGTGTATTTTAACGTTTCCGTATCAGTGTTATGAACAAATAGAGCAGAACGGTTTGGCTACAAGACAAGGTTTTCACACGGCTGCTGGCAGAGCAGGCTAGCTTATCTCTCACAGCCACGAGTTATCAACATTTGTCTTATGGGTAATGTTAATTTCCCACCAGAGCACAACAATGGACCAGGAGCAGTGTACACAAATATAAATCCTGCGCAGTGTGTTTAAAGATAGACAGTCAAGTGAGTTAATTTACCTCCGTTTCACTGCCTTGTTTTAAGTGAAATATTGCAGCAGCACAGGGCTGAACAAGTCGCAAACAACCTTGTTATTCCAGTTCATGTTTATGGTGATTGGGAGTTTTAGATAGAAGTGGGTCAGTGCTTTAACTAGTGTTCAGAGCGCTATTCTTGGTCTATCTGTTTTTTCTATTTTGAAAAGCTGTGTGAATGAATTGATGTTGATGCAATCAGAATTTTCTACACCAAGAAAGCACATAATTAAAGTTAACCTCTTTCCAGAAATACACAATATCAGGGAAGAAAGTGTATGAAACAGTCTTCATGTCTTCAGTCATACAGGCATTAGCATATAGCAAACTGGACACGGACCAGAATCCTAAAATACAGCTGTGAAATAAGAATAACAATACATTTATCCTCGTTTTGAAGAGGCAGACATTTGAGTCCTGTGTAACAGCTTCCATGTGTTTATATCAAAGAAACTTAATGAAAACGCTCCCTTGGAAAGTTCCTTTTGGCCAGCCTGTGTGGAGGTATGATGTTCAGGGTCAGCTCAGATTTGTACTGCATCACTCTTGGCTGACGGCGTTTTCGACTGGCTGCCGCACCACAGTGCAGTCGACAGCTGCTGTATTAATACAAATGGGACCAAGACAGTGGGAGGATATGAGAAACAGAAGGAAAAAAAGAACCTCAGGAGCCTGCGAAGGAAAGAAAAATAAAATTAGTCTTTTTCTTCTTCTGGGTAGGATTAGCGACGTGGTGGGTGGACATCCTCCGGGGACCTGTCCTGTTTACATGCAGATAAAAACCAATCCCGGAGACGACACTCAAGAGTGATAAAAGACACACAAAGACAGACGTAGAGATGCTGTGGACACACGCATGCTAAGGATTACACACATGTTCTCAGTCAGTTTTGGAGGCAGACATGCAGACAGGCACACGCTCTTAAACCCACTACAACTCTTGCAGGCGCCAGCAGGGGTGTTGTTGTGTAGAGAGAGTCTTTTGGTATCTTGCCGTGTTGCTATAAATAGGACGGAGTCTGTCTTTTTCCTTCAAGAGGCTATGCTGCAGGAAGGAGCATCACTGTCTGCCTCTGCCAGCACACACACACACACACACACACACACACACACACACACACACACACACCGATGCGCTGAAGTTTTTGCACACTGCTGCAGAGTTACATGTGTGCTCGCGGGCGCTTGTGTTTTTGTAATACGCACCCGCGAGCGCAGCCGCGCACGTCCCCGCTCTGTCGTGTTGGATTTCGTTTTATCTGAGCTGTCGAGCTCACCTGTCTGAGCGGCAAACAGAGGATCCCTCCCGTTTGTCAGCCGAGAACGTGCTCACGCGCTCTTTTGTCTTTTCACCCGGTGTGATTAAAATTCAGGAGGACAGACAGTTCTGTCCGCGTCTCTCAGACATCACCTTTCACGTCCCATTCCTTCTATGAACACCCATCGCATCAGGCTCAGACGGAAAAGTACACATTTTGATGCAGTGATTAATCCAAAATGTTGCCCCACAGTATTAGACTCCTGCCATACCCGCTGTGTGTGTGTATGTGTTTGTGTTTGTGTGTCAAACAGCGCCTAAGGGGCGAGCATCCAATATTGATGAGGCAGTCTGGAGCCTGCTCCGGGCTAGAGAGAGAAAAGTACACATTTTGGATTTTTGGTACATGTCTGGCAGCTCCTCCTCTGCTCCCTCTTTTCTTTTTAGAGCTGTCTCCTCTCTCTCTCTCTCCCTCCCTTCCTCCATTGCTCTTTCTGCCATTGTCCCTCTGCCCATCACTCTGTCTGTCTAACGGTCTCACTCCTCTCACTGATGTCTGTTTGTTCCAGCCATGGCTTTCCCCCTCGGCTGCCCAGTCCTCACCTGTCCCTGCCATCCTTTCGTCATCTCACCCTCTCATCTCCTTTTCCGTCTTCCCACTCAAGCATTTGCATCACATTTCAACTCTTCTTGAACCCTTAACTCTCCGTTTTCTCGCTGCCCCTCCTACATTCCCGAATCCGCCACTTGTTTCCTCTCTCCGTCGCTTTCCCCGCTCTCATTTCATCACCCCCACCTCGCCCTCTCCCTCTCCCTTTTGTTTTTCTACTCTCGCGCCTGCCTCTCTTCCCTCGTCCTCCTCTTCTCCTGTCAAATTGTTAATGAGCCGCTGGTGTGTGGGTGTCACTCCAGTCATAAAAAAAACAAAAACACAAAAATGCTCATGTTTAGGCTGAATATTGTATGAGCAGGAATTGTCATAACCCCTCATTATCTCTGTCTCGCCGGGACTCAGCCTCTCGGCCTTCCTCTTTCATCCCCACATGTTTTTGTCAAGCGGCTCTACCTTTCAGTCTCTTCCATCAGTCTCTTTCACTTCCCCTGCTTCCTTTCCTGAGTGCCTCTTCACCCCCCCCCTTTCCTTTCTATCCTCCATTGTAGCCTCTCTTTCCTCGTCTCTGTCACTTTGCGTGCCTTCACTTCCTCCTTCGCCGAGTTTATCGTGTTGCCTGTGTCGACCATCCAGAGAAGCAAAGTTCATTCGGTATTTGACTGGATTATCACAGCAGTCATTAAACCCTGTCTGGCCCTCTGTGTGTTAAGTACTTAGTATGTGTGAGTGAATGTGTGTGTTCGCATTTGCCTGTTGTTGTATATACGTATAGGTTTGTGAGTGTGTGAAAGTTTTAGCTAATGCTGCCCGCTCTTGGTTTCTCTGTGTGTGATCCTAATGCGCTCGCTGTGTGGCTGATGTGTGCATGAGACAGATTAACAGAGAGCTTTGCCTTTAGCCATTGAAAGGAAGGAGAAATGAGATAAGTTCTGCTGTCTTACACATATTAACAGTTCTCTCCTCAAATAACCTCCCCTCCTCACTGCAGGGTTCACAACCAGATCTGGAAAATGTGCTCGATAATTTACTTACCTCGAAAAGTTTCTGGCAAGCTAGCCAGTCACCAGACTGCAGAGATGAGGTATTCTGTCATCTTGGCATAAATACACTGCTGTCTCCCAGCATTAGCTGACTTTATATCCAATGAGTGATCGACTGGCTAATCTGGAAGAAGTCTGACAAAGATATGAAATACAATAATGGAATGAAATGCACCTTAGTCTCGATAAGTGGTTCCAGGAGTGAAAGTTAATCACTATCATCACATTATCTTTATTCTTTTGACATTGATTAAAAAGATGAGACATAGAAAACAAGCAAATTCTTCATTTTTATCTTTGAAATGAAGCGGTTACTCTTGTGTTTAAGTCCCTTGACTCTACATATGTACACTTTACAGTAAGGTTTACACCTTCCTCTGACATACTTACAGGAATAAATCTGATGTGTGTGGTCTGGGTGAATTAGTTTGCTTCTCGTGCAGGAAATCAGCCTCTAATGTTGCATAACATCAATGTACGGGTCAGTTAGTGCTGATACTGCACATAATATTCACTATAACCTGCTTGTAAGTGAAGGACGTTTGCTGCCTGAAATAGTAAGTAAACAATGGCGAGTTGGCTGAATCTAACCTTGAAAAATATTTGCAATTTCTAATCTGCCTCTCTTCCTCCTCTCCCTCTCTGTCAGGCTAAGATGAAGCAGCTGGAGCAGGAGGCCCACCGAGCAGCTGGACAAATATTCCTGATCACCAGCAACACTCAACTACGAACAGTGTGTACACTTATGTGTGTTGCATGCATGCATGTGTGTGCTTTGGCTTATGTATGTTTGTAATTGTGTGTGTTCTATGTCTAATGATTACAAACGTGTTCGTGTCAGTGTTCTGAAAAGCGTCTTGAGCTGAAAATGTCTGGTGTTTACAGTATGTAAACTCTGTCTTTATCGTGTCTGTGTGTGTGAATATGTATGTGCTGTGTGCACACGTGTTTTTTTTACCTGTGTACTTTTCTGTGTGTGTTTGACTGTTGTGGATTTTTGTGGATATTGTGGCTTTACTATCTTCTGAAGGTTCTGTTTGAGAAGCTGCGCCTCCATGAGCGCTGCGAGAACAAGAAACTCCCCAAGACCGTCAACAAACAACAGCAGTCAACATCAGAAGCTGCGGTACGGTGCTCACACACACACACAGACACACACAGATACTGTATGTCACTTTCATCCTCCAATCTCTTTTAATCTAAGGAAACCGGCTGAATCTTAGTTGAAGTTTCAGTATGAGCGCTGACGCATTCACACAGATGAACCAGGAGGCACAGGCATTAAGACACGAATAAACACGCACACTCATTTCATGTCGAGGCGCGTCATTGGTTCTTAGTGTTTGATCAACCACCGGCAAGATCAGTAAGTACATAAAAATCAATAATTTGATGGCTTGTTACCAACTTATTCTGCAGATGCAGCTTAAATCAGACATCGCAAAAGGTCGACGGGGACAAAAAATACAACAGATTTGCTGCAAACAAAGCAGTTTCAGGACTGTGTTGGCTGTTTGTTCAAAATTGCCACTGAGCCAACAATTCCTCCTCCTCCTCATTTCTCTCCTTGTTTTTATGTTGCAGCTGTTGCAGCTTCAGGACCTGCACCCTCTGCCAAAGATCATTCTGGAGTACAGACAGGTCAGTCAGACTCTCCTCTGCTTTTATTGTCTTTTGTTATTGGAACAGTGTTTACCTCTGCCGTTTGATCGCCTTTTCAATAAAGCATATGCATAAAGTATGTAATAATAGAGCTTTATAATAGAGTTTATCAGTAACAGCTGTCTGCTTTGTAACCCCCAGGTTCACAAAATCAAGTCGACTTTTGTTGATGGGATCCTCTCATGCGTGATGAGCAAGGTGAGCGCACAGCTGGCTCAAGGCAGCTAAAGAGCAGATCTGCCAATGGAATACCTCAAATGCAAACTTACTCTCACATCCACCAGAAAGCATGTCATACAAGCAAGATCTTTCACAACGTGTTAACCTCCTTGTTTAGTTCGCTCTGAGATATGGATTTTTCTAGACTTTTTCTCCTTCAGGCTGGAAAAGTTAAACCAAAAAGTGAAACCACGGGTTGAGAGAAGGCTGCAGGGTGGAATGACTCAAACAGATCCTGCCGCTTTTGTTTTTCGTTTCTCACAGTTTGGATCTGCGTTAGCGCACAAAACCGTCTTGTTCCTCCTCAGCTTCGCTCACCGGTGTGAATGTCTCTGTCATTATACTCATGTGCTCAGTATACAGCTGAGAACCACAGGTAGACTGCTCATGCTTGGTCAGTGCAGGTACGGACTGCAGCCTCTAAAGGTGTGATTGTACTGCCCTTGCTGCAGAGAGCACTCACAGGCCTGAATGCCTCTGCTGCAGTAATGTAATAGTGAAACATCTCATCCGGCCTGGTCTCTGTTGGTCCCCTTTATGGCCACTTCTGTACTGAGCTGAGAGCGGAAAGATGCATTTGCGTGTCCGACTCTCCCTCCACATGAGCTCCAGTCGCCTCCGTATGGATGCAGCAGCTTGTGTATGTCAGTCTGTGCTTACTCATCTCTGCAAATGAGTCTGTCTGGCTGTCTCTAGAGCTGCTTGGCTTCTGATGCTGGTGATGCATTTAGTGGTGTTTTGGACAGAGCGGGCCTCAGTCCCACCTCGAGGAGGGTGCTGTCGACAAAAGCAGAAATGCATTTTTTACTCATAACTCAGATATTAAACAAGCGGTGGTATTTTGGCTATTAGCATTGGTCGTGTTATTTAATATTAAATCCAAACTACAAGTAGGTCTCTCAGAAAAAAGAATCTGTAAACTCAACGACGGCCAAACAGTTATATGCATAAATTTAGTCTAATATCACAATATTTAACTTAACTCCCAGCTCTGCTATTAGCAACATGCAGCATGCATGATATGCCATTTGTGTGTTAGCATTAAATGATGTTACCAGGCAAGATTATGCAGTCATGAAAAGTATAATTGGGCATTTACAACTCAGCTCAACTCAAGAAAGCTTTTTCTCAAAGTCAATCCAGCAGCAGTTCTAGCAGCTGGACATCAGCCACTGTTGACCGTAGTTTTCCTCATTTGTCAGGTTAATAAGTTCGGCTGCAGCCAGATGTTGGGTTGCATCGCTTAGCATCGCCTCTGAGATCAGCGGTGCCGTTGCACGTCCTGCTCATTGCACCAGCTCGACTGGCACTGCAGTGTGCAAACAGCTTGTTCAGACTGTCGTGTGGCACTGTTGATGCATGTCGGCCCAAAAGCAGATTCAGAGTGATGACAGGAATGAGGATCACAGCTGTTGTTTTCGAGCTGAATTGGATGGGAATCAGCTATATGGAATGATCATGTAGCTGACTCACTGAAACATGTATGTCATGAGATCAAAGTCTTTCATTGTGGTTGACAGAATCATTCATTTTTGCCTCTAAATATTGAAGTTGTAACATGTTGTATTTTTCTGTATCTGATTTATTCATGTCTGACTCTCTTTGTATGTCGTCTTCCTCAACAACACATCAGAACTACATTTCCTCCACGTGGTGCCAGACAAGTGTGGTGACGGGGAGGATCTCAGCCAAGCACCCAGTAAGTGTGACCTGCCCCTCTGTCACACACCCCCCTCTGTCTTCATTTCTTGTCTGTATTTCTGTGGCTGCTCTGGGCTTGAGCTGCACTGACTGGAGCTATCCATGGTGCTGAAGTGCAGGCTGGACACGTGGGTGCTGCTCACTGTGCTGCAGGGCTCAGGTCATGAACCTGTGCACGCCTGCAATACTCAGCAGGCCTCATTAAAAGTGCAGTGATGGAAACAGAAGGATATGAGTGTATTTATAAATTAAATTAGTCAAGTTAATGGCATGTACACGTCAGGCAGATAGGGTGTTATTAGGAGCAGTAAATGAGACTCAGAATATGTTTGGTTCAGATTATCAGTGCCTGATTGTCTGTCTGGGTTTTCAGCTCTGTGTGTGTAACAGCAGGTCCTTTATGTAACCTTCAAAAATCTCAATTTTTTTGGTCTGCCGCTCTAAATTTCTTGCTTCCCGTCCCTCTTTATGTTTCTCTTATCAGAGAAATCTTTTGATGGTGCTAGCTGCATAGTAATAATAATATAATACATGCACAATGCTCGGTTCTTGCTCATAAATATAGATGTTGAGATTTTAGAGTGTTATGTAACAACACGCTGGGGTTTCTTTGGGATGTCCAGAGCCGGGGGAGAAAAGGGAGTGTGTGCATGTGTGTGTGCATGTTTGGATGTGTATTGCTATCTTTGTGAGGACCATATTCAATTAGAAACCATCACAATGAGGACATTTCTGCATTGTGATGACATTTTGGTCAGTCTTTACTACTTCAGAGGACTTCGAAGGTTGAGGTTTGGTTTTAAGGTCAAGTTTAGGGTTAGGTTTGGGTTAAGGTAAGGGGTTTGGTGTTGGAGAGAGAGAGAGAGTGAGATTAGAAAGAAAGAAGAAACATACTTTATTTGATCACACACACAACATCATGCACAGTGCACACGCCATGCTTCGTGAAATTCTTATTTCTCCGCATTTGACCCATCCATCGTCGTCCTTCCTCCGCGGCAGACCAGGAGCGGTGGGCTGCCAGCTGACAGCGGCGCCCGGGGACCCAGCTCTCCTCTGTCACCATTGGTCAGGTGGTGATCTTCTTGCATGTTTTTAATGGGGGTATATTTATGGAGGATACCCCGGGTGAACACGGGGAGAACATGCAAACTCCACACAGAAAGGCCCCTTT
>JBBMOE010000017.1:4349893-4377393 GCA_037975065.1 Chaetodon trifasciatus | reverse complement strand
ATTAAGAACTATTACATTATCCTCATGGAAGCAGTGGGGCTGTCAGTTTAGCACAAAATCAAGGTTGAACAAATGGAAAGAAGCAGAATATGTTAAAATGAATTTGAATAAAATCCATGTAGCCTAGTTCTAAAATACGCTATAGAAGTGACATTTTTTCACCGTGGTTGAATTTGAGATGCAAATTAAAACTGACAGCAGTATTAAAATATACTTTGAAGAAAAATAACGATGCAATAAAAGCATTTGTGGGGTTATGCAAACATTTGCAACATCAATTTCCCCACTTTAAGCACAAATATACACAAGTGAGCGTCACCTCCATCCCGTCTTCCATCCCTTCATTACAGCCTCACAGGAGCATGCTGGGAGGGGCTGAAGATATGCAGCTGACCTTTCTCCCTTATAGAGAGCTGTATTAGTTTATGAAGGTTTCTACGCAGGAGGGAATAATTTATGTGTGCAAAACACTCTGCTAAAAAATGGGAAGACCCACTTCCACAGAGTAACAAGACACTGTTACAGGGCAGCAATCTATAACTACACACTGCACAGGGCGATAGTTAACCTCCAGCTGGCTCACAAAGTGTGTGTTCTCCTGATCTAGAACTTCCAGGCTCTGCCAAGACAGCCGCTTCAAATCACCAGGAAGCAGTGCATCCAAGGTACGGTACCCGTCAACACACACTCGCCAGAAAACCCCACCCACGCATTCTGGAGAACGAGACAGTGATAAATGTCAGAATGTGTGTGTGTGTGTGTGTGTGTGTGTGTGTGTGTGTGTGTGTGTGTGTGTGTGTGTGTGTGTGAGGGAGACATCTCTCAGGCCACACAAAAACTGATGAGCAGGGAGCTTGTAAAGAGGGTTTACGAGGATGATAAAAGTCTGCAGCAGCAAAGGGCTGGACACTAAAAAGTGTCACGAGTGTTTCCTCCTCTATTTTCTTAGCGTGTTTGTTGTGCCGCATCCGTTTCAGCTCGGGAAACGAACAGCTGTGCTTTATCGCTCATGTATGCAGCATCAGATACCAGGCCCATCATTCGCTTGCAGCTTTGCATCTCTGTTTACTTTCATGCGAATATTTCTTCCCCGAGATCGCTTGAGAACATTATCCGTATGGACCCAAGCGTCGCTCCCTCTCTGTTTTCACGGCCCATCTTCTTTTCATCCCCTCTCCTTTGGAGAAGGTTTTAATTACCTCGCCTTGCCCTAGCAGCACACAGTCATCATTTGATAAAAACTGCCACACTGACACTTTGGGGAAAACAGCCTGACTCTTCATTTTATGGGACAGTTGCTCGGGAGCTCCACAGTAATTATAACGCAATTGTAATTCATGACAGAATTTGGCTAAAGCAGCACGCTCGGCATGGACCGCGCTCTGTTTTCTTTATGGTTAGTGAGCTGTTCAGTCAGGCCGTATCTGAGCAAGGTGTCTACTCCTCTACTACTTTCCATATCAATGAAATCTGAGATTATAGTCAAATAAAATTGATGTCTAAAAGACATTATTTTAAAGCTTATAGTGATTTACTTGAGATTTTGATTAGATTTCCCCTCATCTGTACACCAAACTCTTGGTCCGTCTGACTCTGATGTCATGGGTTTGTGGCTGTCATTGCACAGGCACCGCTTGACAAACGATGCCCTTCTTAATTGAGAAACCTCGGTCGTGGTTTTGTGAGGTCATCGCGTATCTGGAGAGCTTCAGTTTAATACTTGTCTGCTCAAGGAACACCGGATTAGCCGTCTGACAGTGTGGCAACAAACAAAATTTCCCCATTTGCGGATGAATTAAACATCAAAACAAGTCTGTCCATCTGTTGGTGTGGCCAGACTGTACCGCCTCTGCCGTCAATCACAGCCAGCAGGGCCACATTCAGCTTTAGATGCACTATTTCTGTCCCCTTTTCTTAATGCTCTTCTTTCTGTTTTGAGAGATCCAGAGGTGCTAACATCAGCACCTCTGCTCCTCACATTCCCAGAGCTCCTTGTCATCACCTCCTCTTCTCTCCCTGTCCCTGCAACATCCCTCGTATCATCCCTTTTCCCTCCATCAGTATCCCTCCTTCTCACTCCATCATCCCCATCAGTCATCACGCTGCGCCTTGAGGTGAGAGGTGAAGCCCTCATCACAGCTGAATACTCTGCCCCCTGTTTGTATGCAGGCCTGTGTGTGTGTGAGGCCCCGTTTTGCTGTAGTGGTATTTTCATCATGCTGACGTGGGATTTGATGGTTACCCATCACTCCTCCTTCGCTGAGGTCAGCACTTCAGGCCAGCCCCTCACAACATAGAGTGCAGTGATAAATTGATCCTGATTGGATTCTGATTTGCGTCTAAATGGGGCGTTGCGGCTTCATAACTTAACTCCTCATTAAGTCAGATGTCAGTGCTGGCGCTCTTTATCGCTCCCAGCTGCTCACCGTCTGTGTTTCTGATCTGTCATGCACAAAAACACACACATAGGATATTACAAATTACTGTTTTATGCTGTTTGTCTGGTCAATAAATTTCACAATTCGCTGTGAAAGACGTCCGTATGTTGCTTGATGACATGCTCTGCTTATTTATAGAAGGTCAGTTTGATTTAAATTCTGTCTTGCATGGACCCTAAGCAGCGTTTCTAATAACAGAAATGAGAAGTGAGCGAGCACGACCCTGTTACAAAAGGAATTTGTGACTGTGTATTTCATAATCATAGTCATAAATGATGAGAGAAAGTACCGTGAATATACTATCGTAAGATAATTAGTGGAGCTGTAATAGTTTTAAATGGTGTTTAGACTTTTTTGAATTAGATTAAATTAAATCTTTAATACTTTTGTTCCTGGCTTTAGTTTAGGGATGTTTTGCTGAGGTGTTCCTCAGGGCTCTGTGTTTGGCTCCCACAGGAAAGGAGGAGGAGGAGGAGGTGGTGAGCGTTCATCCTCGGGCAATGTTCATTCCTCAGGAAGGATGCACTTTTCTTGCGGCAGGTAGGACAATAAGCGATATCACAGCATTGTTTTTGTTGTTTTGTCCCCGTCACACCATCAGATGCAAAGACATGAGGCTCAAATATATCAAATATTTTGACGAGGAATGTTTTTGTATATATTTCTACAGATGGTCTATTGTGCACGTTGGGTGTCAACTGTTTTAAATGAGCCTCTCTTCATATATTTTTTGACTTACTGCTGTCAGTCTTAGTTAAAATGTTTGTAGTGTTTAAAGCAGTAACAGCAACAACAAATAAACGTCACACCCACAGACTCCTGCAATGTTTTGACACGATTCAGCAACAATTAGCTGCTCAGGCATGTGATCGCCTTCGCTGTTGACCCGGCCACTAACTGAAGCTGAGGGAGCGGAAATGTTCCTGAACTGCGGTTACAGCAACATTAGTTCCAGTTTTCATGGTTCAGCCTGGTGGAAAAAGCGTGTGAGCATCTGTTTCAACAGCAGCACATGTGACAATCGGAAATGTGAGACTAGTTTAACAATTCCTCCAGTTGTGGGCCGCATGTGCAGTCTCAAAATCAGCATACATGTTGTCCCTCTGCTAGATTTGAAGTTTGTCACCGTTGACTTCTGTGACACAGCCTCAGCTGGCATCATAAGGTCACTTCAGGGTGTACCGCTGGTCCACGCTGAGCGCGCTGAGGGGAGAGCTGGAACACTGTCAGCCTGGGAGAGCTTTGTGGGGGACGGCGGGTGTCTGCTGGCCCTGACAGTGCGTCGCACACTTACATAACCAGACAGATAAACCAGGGTTAGCAGGAGGACAGCAGCAGGACAAGAGCCAGGATGCCACATACACACACACACACACACACACACACACACGCCATTACAGGGATTCACACACGCGCGCATGCACTCGGGCCAGGTTGCCATGGAAACACCCCCTCCCAGGGAGCCCTTGCACAGTCACCCCCTTTATGTCCTACAACGTCCTTCCCAAACTGGAACAACCGCTGTGTGTGTCTCAACTTCTACAACTTTCCAGTGTCCCCACAAACATTTCTACTCGTCTGCACGTCAGACGGTATTGCACATCTGAACACTGTTTCCCTGCCTGTGAGAGCATCGTGTGTGTGTGTGTGTGAGTGAAGTGCAAATTTAGTCTCGAGTGTGTGTTGTATTTATTAATCGATCACGCCCTCACAAGTGCGTAGCTGAAGTCTGTTTTAGCAAAGATAAAACGATTTCTTTGCAGCACACTGTAGTACATTTTGAGCATCCTCCCCGTCCTCAGACAACCTGCCTGATGTGTGTTTGTGTGTGTTTTGGCTCTTGTCAGCTCAGTTATTTTCTATTAGCAGATGTCTGCAGGATTGTGGGGGCTGGAGCTGAGAGAGGAAAAGGAGAAGCTAGCCAAAATGAGAACAAAGCTAGGCCTAATTCCCTCATCAACCCTGTTAGCTTTAGCTCAGTTTATCTTATTTTTCAACCCCGAGTCCATAATAGATCCAGTCATTGTGTCCAGTGTTTGTTAATAACCACATGTTTTATCAGTGATGTGGTTATTAGAATAGCACTGCTTGACAAATATCAGCTAACATTTTAAAAACAGATGATTTGATCGTTTAACTGGATGATGCTGTTAGCAAAAGGTGAAGGTGACCCAAAATGTTAAGAGCAGCTTCATAGCGGGCTTTGCCATCATGACAGCGGCCATTTCGGCTTATTTACTGGTGCATCTATGTATGTATGATGCATTAAGGAAAAGGTTAAGTCATGGTGCAGCAACATGTATCAGCCCACTGATCCTCATCATCAGAACAAGGTTTTTGCACAAAATACTGTAAATGCACAGGTTCATACCTGTGTGGGTATGCTTAATAAATAATAACAAAACTGAAAAATCAAGTTGCAAAAAGTCAACTTTACTCAACTAAGCTACTCTTTCACCGGTTTGTTCCCACATATTACATAAAGCTGTCCAGCCTGCAATTTCCCTGCTTTGCTTCACTCACTGCTCTCATAGAGAAGATGGTCCTTGTTGAGACTAACGGCTGGTTTTGTGGAATAAATCCTGGATTCAGTTGGCATTCTGTTCTCTGCCTCCTCTGCTCCTCCTGGCTTTTAGGCGTGAGGTACAGCGAACGCGTGGCATGAATTTCTCCCATCGTTTAACTTTCCCGATCCAGTTCAGCCCACAGCATATCCTCAGATTGCCCTGGTCTGCGTGCCGGTCGATCCGGTCCTCCTGAAAGCCTCTCTAGACCCACCACGGCCCACAGGGGACATTTCATATTCTAACTGTGCAGGTTTTAGTTGAGCTCTAACGCTTTTATCCATAACCTTCATACTCCACACTGTACTGCAAAGCATCTCTGAGGGCTGTTCAGGGTGCTGTGGGTGGTGGCATTAAAAATGTATGAGGCATGGCCCAGTCCCCTCAGTGTCTTTGTATGCTGTCCAAGGAACTGCAAGAGCGAGTACCGCCTTGTTTATTGTTTTTGGTCTGTGTCGTCTCTCGTAAAACCTGACCCTGTTCTGTAGACTCCTGCTGTGCAGAAAGACATTTGCAGATAGCCAAATACATAATTTGCCTGAGCAGTGCTTCAGTTGAAATCAACAGCGAGTATTCAGTTAGTTAATAGTTAATACACCACCCACTGATCTGACCTTGTATAGCATCTAAATCTATATATTCTCAGCTGTATAGTTTCAGCTGAAGCTCATAAACGGTGCTGAACTGATCTGCTTGCAATGGCTGATTTATAGAGAAGCTTCCTGTAGGTCAGAGTTATTCCTGTACGGATCAATACAAGGACTCTTGATTATGTGTTTTGTTTTTATCACAGAGGCAGCCTCAGCTAGAAGCAGGCCTTGGACACACACACACACACACACGCACACACATTCTGACTCAAGATCACTCACTCACATGTAGACTCGTATTATTACTCAGTGTTATATACACACATTTTCTTTTTATATCGACAGCAATATTCCTCTTCCTTTCTATTTCTGTCACACACATATGCACCAAGGAAAACACTCTTACACAGTTTCTTCCTCTCACACACACACGCACACACACACACAGATCCTAGTCAGCAATATGTTCCTGAAGCTGCCGGCCATGCTTGGAGGAAATGTGATCTGACTCATAAAACATTGATGCGAGGATATCTTTAGAAACTCCCTTCCTCACCTCATCTCAACCAGAGCCAGATGTCTCTCTTTACTCCGTCGCTCACCCCACCGTCGCCCCTCAACCTCGCTTTTCTTTTCCTGATCCATGCCACCGCAGTCCCTTCCGTTCGCCGTCCATCTTATCTTTCTCCTCTGCAGTCTGCGGCTGCAGTAGATGTTGGCTTCAACCTGCTTTGTGGACCGAACAGTCGAGGAATGTTCTTCCTCCTTTCAGCAGGGATGAACGATACTGAAATCTGCATCGACATAAATCTGTCAGATGTATCTCAGCTGTTAAAAATGTGACACTAAGTGTTGCATTAGTGCATGATTTGTCCTCCTCACACTCCCATGCACCCATCCTTCATCATTCTTTCTCTTCCCACGTTTGCACAAGCCTATTACAGCCGAATGCTTCATCCAGGAAATCTCTCAGATCCCCCTCTACCCACCCCCATCCATTTTGAGTTGTTTTCCCCTGCATTTGGTCGGGTTTAATTTGATTTTGGAGCAGCCGAGCAGACGAGGAGATGCGTCTGGGTGAAGTGGCAGTAATGGAATGTGCTGCAGTTCCTCTGTGGGTGTGGACAGAAGCGTGTGGTTCCTCTGTTTCGTGTGCGCACATCTTGTGAAATGTTTCGGTTTAGATCCGCCAAGCTGACAAGAGAGCTTCAGACATGCCATCCTAACACACTGTCACCTGCCACGCAGAGGTGTGTGTGTCTTCTCTGTGTGTCTGTCCATAGTTCTGTTGACAGAGTTGTCTCCTTGAATTCTTTAGTTTGGATTCTGTGTGCAGATTTTTTTTTTTTCTGTCTGTTAGTGTGTTTCATGTATTGCCTCTGGTTATCTCTCTGCTTATGTAAGCGCCTTGGGCAAATTTCAGAGACGATTTGGTCTCTGAAGCCCTCTTAGACAAGGTGTTTGTGAGTCCTGTCCTGTCGTGCAGCTGTCCAATTTGACCTCCACTGTTTTAACTCTTTGACTTGGACAATCTTTGACAAAAATGAACAAACTTAATGAATTAACTGCTCCCTTTTATAGCATAAGAAAGATAGAGATAGATGGATGAACAATCTATTCCCCAGAAAAGGTGTACATTAAAAATCCTTGTGACCAAACTGGACTTCAGAATCAATGCTGGAGACAATGTGGGAACCTAATGGCAGATCACACCCACATATTCTGGTCCTGTCCCACCTTGCAGCCCTTCTGGGTTGATGTTCAAGGATTAGGATTTGATATTGAGTTCATTTGTCTCTTTTTGTATTTGGGAAACATAGTCAAGGTTATGGATGCTGGAGACAAATATTTATGAAAAATACTCATGGTAGCCAGTAAGAAGGCAATAACAAGACGCTGGCTTCTTAAAGAGCCTCCCACCCTGAACCAGTGGATAGGTATTGTAAACAATATATACAATATGGAACTTGTGACATTCAGTTTAAGATTGCAGAAAGAAAGGGGAGAAGAGTACTGGACTAAATGGGTTACATAGATGAATGACAAAGAGTCTGACAACTGAAATTATTGTTAAACAAAAGTGAATACTAATGTAAATGTACCACATTGTGACCAACAACTCCTCTGTGCAACATCCAATGTACCTGACTGACATCAGGTCAGTGTGAGTGGTCACAGTTTGACGGCAGCATTTACGTGCTTCCTATTTATGTGACTTTTACTTAATAACCCAGTTTTACGTGGGTCTATGTGATGGCAGCGTTAGCCTAATGTGGGATGGATGTAGCAAATTAGATGCAAATGGAGGCAATTAAATCAGGATAAAAAATAACAAAGGTCAGATCACGAAACGTTCACAGGAGCTGCTGCCGCTGCAAGACAATTCGGTTACGTCAAGGCAACATGCGTCACTATGTTGTGTTTAAGAAACACGGGGTCAGCTTCTGTCGTGAGCTTTTTCACGCCGGCAAACATTCACATTTTAAAACCCTGGATTCAGTCAGTTCAGACGTGTTAGCTAGCAGTGATTACGACGATGTTCCAGGATCATCAGGCTGAGATGTGCAGGATAATCTCGCCGATTTGTAAAGTGCAAGTGAACCAAGAAGGGGCTGGAAAATGATGATGGAAGTAACAGTGGACTTTTCTCACGTCTGTCATGATGATCCTGATATTAGATACTGAGGATGATGATGGTTACGGTGATGTCTCTGGGTAGTGCTCATACAAAACAAGTGCCTCTCTGCGCCGCTGTTTGTCTGGTTTTCCATTCAGCTTCGTTTGATGGCACAAAATTGTTCAGCCAAGATGTCAATAGAGTGCTTTTTTGGTAACAGAATGATAAAAGGGAAAGTTGCTTTCTAGAGCACTGCTGTGAAGAGTAATACAGGGAGAATCATGTAGGAGGCAGAGACAATGTCTCCACAGATGGTGACCTTTTCTTTCTGTGCTCGCAGCTCTCGCTCTTTTGCTCTTGCTGTCGCTATTCGCCGTCGCTCTCTTCGCCTTCATGTATGACCGAATACAACCGCTGTATTTCACACCCACTCTCTGCGGGTTATTCAAGGGTATTCTGGGAAACGTTGGAAGTCACTAAATGAAGTGAAGATGGGAGGTTGAGGAGCAGCGAGTGCAACGCGACTGTAGCTGCACAAATAACACCTTCCATGCACCAGATGGATTGAATTATAGTGTTTGTGTATTTAAGGGGACAATGATGATGTTTTCTTTAAACTTCCTGAACCCTAAATCTTCCTTCAAAGTTTCACTTGGACATTTCTTCGACACCACACATTATTTGTGGCACAGCGGTTGAAGTTACATCCTGCTCAAACTGATTTAACTTGTTAAAACTTCTTAATTTCAGCTAATGAAATGGGAAATTCTTGATATCTTGACATTTTGGGAAATATGTTTATTCGCTTTTTTACAGAGACTTAAATGAGAAGATTGAAGCTACTGTCATGACTGTGTGATAAATGTGAAGCTACGTCCAGCAGCTATTTAGCTTAGCTTAGCACAAAGACTGGAAACAGGGGGAAACAGCTAGCCTGGCTCAGTCCAAAGGCAATAACAATATTCACCCTCCAACACCTCCAAAGCTAACTAATTATCTCATAATTATCACGTTATGTCTTGTTTAATCCATAAGTGTAAAAATGATGTGGTTTTACGGAGGTTATGGGACTATTTCCTGGGTGCAGTAACTTCCAGGAGAGGTGCTGGTGTCACCTTCACTTTCCCCTTTTGTGCTAAGATAAGCTAACCAGCTGCTGGCTCTAGCTCCATATTCACCATACAGACATGAGAGTGGCATCCATCTTCTCATGTTAGGTGAGCAATTGTAGTAATGTCTGTGTGTGTGCGTGTGTGTGTGGGTGGGTGTGTGTGTGTGTGTGTCTACATCTACGTGTCAGACTTCTGCCAGGTGGAGCTGCGTCTGCTGGCTCACCTCTCCTCTGACCCTGAGCTGCTCCGCATTTTCACCCACCCACAGGCGGACGTCTTTACCATGTTGGCCTCTCAGTGGTAGGTCTCACACACACACACACACACACACACACACACACACACACACACACACTGGTTCTCCCCTGATCTCCTTGCCAAGGTGAGTGTTGATGCACCACAGGGTTTCTCCTTCCCTCTCTCTCTCTCTCTCTCTCTCTCCCTCTCTCTCTCCCTCTCTCTCTCTCTCTATCCCCCTCTCTCTCTCCAACCACGACCAGACTGCAGGCTCCTTCACTTCAAACGCTAATAACCTTGTTGCCATGACTACCATGCCAACTGCCTTATTGGCGCTCCCTTTTCTACGGGCAGGATACCCCTGGGCCGCTCGCCCTGGTGATTACATTGTCACGCTTTTGAAGCATTTTTGTGAGTGTGTGTGTGTGTGTTTTCCCTTCCCTCCCGCTGCCGGTGCGTGTCAGCGTTTACACATGTGTGTCTCGTCTTCCCTGTCGTGTGTGCGTGGTTCTGTGATCTACCTTTGCTGCTGTCATCCGTCTCAGTCAGGTGTGTGCCAGAGGGCAGGGTGATAAACACATTACCTGGTCACAAAGAGCACATGAACAGCTCCACTGGGGCTGGATGTTGTGTCTCTTTCATTACCTCTCCTTCACCTTTAAAGAAATGAACTGATGTCACTGCACCTCCTCCTCCTCCTCCTCCTCCTCCTCCAGAGGTGACTCTGCTGTCTTCTTTCCTTCCAGTTGTCCCTCTGCCTTTTGGTTCAAGCTGTTTAGCTCTTTTTCTTGCCCTCTCTGTCCTTCCTCTGTCAGTTGTCTCTTCCTTCTTAATCCCACTTCCTCCTCCTTTTCCGTCATTCTTTTACATTTTACTATTTCTGTTTCCTCCCTCTCCTCACTTTTCCTGTCATCCTCCCACAACGTCCCACTGCTCTCCCACCAGCAGTAATGCCACTGATATGCCGGCTGCTCTGGCTGGAAGCGGCTCTAGATGCAGATCAGAGGGTGAAAGATGTTAAAACCGTTTTATTCATGGCCCGTGTAGCCAGAAGCTTTCTGCCTGCTACAAAATTCATTCCTTGCTTCTTTGAATATTGTTTGGATTTTCCTTTATAAGGCGCAGAACCCTCGTTTGAAGCCGTAGAAAATAACCTGCTTCAAAGGCTTTAGTTTACTTGTCCTTCATCTCGGAGTAAATTGGTGTCAGTGGAAAATACTGTGACACACGTACGAATGTAGAAGCTTTTTTTTTTTCAGTTCTGAGATGTGACACACACCTGATGAAGTAAAGCATCAGGCAACATTAAGGGCCTCCAGCAGGGGGCAGTGAAAATCCAGTATGGATCCCCCTCAGCCAGATGCCACATCGGAGGGCACCTTTGGGTCTCTGATCAGGTTGTCCATCATTTATGATGAAATGTGCGTGCGTGCGTGTGTGTTTGTAGAGCAGCAGACAGGCATTTCAAGTGTAAATACGTCAAATTGAAGAATCCTTATCTTGAGGCTGCAGGCATCTGACGTGATGAAACACTGAGTCTTGAAGCTCACCAGACACATTTGTAATTTTTGTGTATGGCTGTGTGTGTGTGCGTGTGTGTGGGGCTCTCTCAACGCTGATCAGCAGTGGCAGCTCCCCGTCAGCGCCTCCAGAAATGCCACTTTGCAGACATGTCATCCCACCCTGTCTGATCCCCAGTACTACTGCTGTCTACAAGTCACATTACATAACTGTCTCTGTCTGTCCATCCCTGCCTCTGTCTCTCTCCCCCCTGTCTCTGTTCTTTTCTTGAGTCTCTCTGCATTTCATGTCATTTTTCTTTCTTCTTCTTCTTCTGCTGTCCTTTCCCTTTTCTGTCGTCCCTTTCACTCTGACACTTTTCTGTCTTGTGCTTTTACCTTCTCGTCGTCCCACCAGGCAACAAAGCGGATCAGCATCGAGATAAGACTTCATCCTCCATGCACACATCTCGCCGCACTTACATTCTTTTTACATCGTTTGAACTTATTTCTACAATGTCGTACCTCCGATTCATTCATCAGTCATCATTCAGTGTTTAAAACTTTATAAACTGATGATTTCTTTTGCATATTTCTCTTTAAAAACACTCTGATTTAGGATTCACCCTCTGCTGATTCTCTGAGTTGCTTAGAGTCTGACTTTTGACCAAATCTTTTGACCTCTGCACCATTTTGTTCACACGTAAAACACTTTAAAACACTGTAGTATCTAGTGTAGAATCAGACTGTTGTATAGAGTCACACGCCGTCTCTCTCAGTCTGTTTATCTTCGTCTCTCAGGAAAGGGCTGAGCGAGGGTGACGTGACTTCTGAAGAGCGGGAACACGCCAAACGCATTGTCTACTCGATTGTGTACGGGGCAGGTGAGTACAAACACACACACGGACACACACACAGGCTTCCTCTCTCACAGCAGTGGGTGGTCATTATTGATTGACGATAATTATGATGCAGATATCCATCAGTCAACTGGAAAATTGACCTGTATTGTACCAAAATGACAAAAAATTTGTGTGGGTGAGTCATTTAGCGACTGGTTTTATGCCAGATTTAGTTTATCTTTACACAAAAACGCCAAGCGATCTCCACTGGCCTTCTTTTCCTTTTTCTTCCACGTTGTGGCTCGCATGCCTGATTCCACAGGGCGGACACGGGGCTGATGGGTAGCGGGTGGAGAGGCCGGAGAAGATAAAAATAGAGAAAGGAAGATGGATGTAATAATACACCCTTGTGGCCCATAAAAATACGTGTCTGTGTCACCGGTGACCCATTTATGGTTCACACACATGTGCATGCTCTCGTGAATGCATGCAAACACGCTCGCATGTGCACACATGACGAGAGTGATGCGAGTCCGTGGGAGAGCAAGCACATATGTCCGTGTGTGCGTGAGTGGACATGTGTTTGGGCACCTGCCTGCATCCAAAATGTGAGCGTGCTCTATGTGTGCAGTTGCGCTTTCACCTGTGTGATGAAGCGAGGGTTTACAGGCAGTCTGCACTCTTCATCAGGTTTTATTGCCACTGGCCTACTTAAGCGGTGATGTAGAGTTACAGTTTTTTTCCATATGCTCGCACAACACACTACAGCAGCTTCAGCTGCAGCCTGGGGTGAAATAGCCACAGGGCTGATAAGATACTGACTGGTAATAAATGCCTAATCCTCAAAAGCCTGTAGTCTGGTAGAATAACAGTTTGGACAACTTCAGAGCCTGTTGTCAGAACTGCTATTATGTCAGACAACAGCAAAGGTTCAAAACACAATCAGTCATGCATAATTAATCACACAGAAGTGTCTGCATGGCTTCTGCTGCACACAAAGGGCTCATTAGTTTCAATTCATTAAGAAAATAAACCAAACTGATCACTGTGAACCATGATGATCAGCATCTTCTCGCAGCAGAAAGAGGAAAACCTGTGAGTGCGCAGGGACGTAATTCCAGATGTTTTTTCAGGAAAATCTGAAAAAGAAAAACACTAATTCAAGTTAAAACAGTCCAGGCATAAATGTTTTTTAGTCAGTTTTGAGATTTTGGCCTGTTTTGCTTCCATATTTGCTTCCATATTGTCTTTCAGACTAGAAAACATCCAAACTAAACATTAAGGCATTTATTTTTGAATGTATGCAAATCAGTGCATATTTAATGAGACTGTGCATAATTTGCATATTTAGACTCAAAATTTAGAAAATTTGTAATACAAAAAATAAAGATTGTCTTCATATAAGTTATAAACTGGGAAAGTTTTGTGGTGATATCTGTTGCTGATGCTCCTTAAAAGTATTTTATGTACACACAGCTTTTATAACTGAGGCATCACTGCACTCGCTCCATATGGCAGCGTGTCCTGAATGTCCTAAAAAGCACTGAATTTCTTTAAAAAAACAAAAAAACAAGCAAAAAAATGGCCTCGCAGGTCAGTGAAGTGCCCTCAGAGAAAGTTCACCAACTACAAAAGTGAACGATCAGCAGCCTTTACATACGCTGTGTGACCTCTTTATAGCATTCTGTCACCAGAGATCGTCAATATTTCAAACTCTGCATATTTAAGCATGAAATAAATCTTTTTGCATCCTGTGCTTCAGTCACATCCATCATGCACTCTCTAGATGCTCGTCCTGTGCATTAGTTTCATGTGTTCGCTCCTCACTGTGACCCAGAAAAGATATATTATCAAAACAGGACATTTACTGTCCTTTGGAAAATATGTTTGATTGAATCAACCAATCAGCAGTGACCCTGAAGCACATGATTTGCATCAGAATCTGCATGAGGGGAACTGGGCCAGCGGCCCTCCCTCCCGTTACTTTCAGCTTGTATAGAGTGCATTCAGGAGGTCGAGGAAATCTGACGCTCGCGAGCTGGCGGTGGCGTGTTCTGTGTTATTTCTACTTTAGCGGGAGTCACAGCTCAGCGGGAGAAGCATGAGCACACAAACACACTGATGAATGAGTCAGCTCTGGGAAACTCAATAAACCTCAGCACAAGCAGCCCATGAGTTAAATGTGTAAAGGCTATTCATTTGAGACATGTCGGCGGGCATGGGATCCACGCAGGGACAATTCACAAAGCGAAAGGTCAGCGCCAAGAAAGCGCAGGGAAAACACGGAGCGTGCAAAAGAGCGCCGAGATGCTGGGAAAAAGGGAGATGTAGGATATGTAGGCTAAAGAACGGGGGAGGTGGAGGAGGAGGGAGCGATGTAGGGGAAAGGGGAAGAGCGAGGAGCGGGTGGGGCTGAGCGAGAGACTGGAGGAGAGGAGTGGAAGGGGCTCCTGATCGGCGTAGACGGACGGATGCGTTTCCATGGATACCAAATACTAAAAGGAAGCGCTCTCCGCAAGACAATAATCAGGCCGGGGAGGAGGGGCAGACACACACACACATACATCCCCACGTATACAAATAGGTCAGCAAATAAGAAGCGATGACGTCGGCGAGGAAAGCTGGAAGTTAACTGAAGCTCTTCGATCATTGCATCTGATTAGATAAACATTTCGTCGATTGAGGACTCTCAAAATTGACAGGTACGAGCAGAGAAGTGCAGGGAGCGTCAGTAATGGAGTTCAGAGGTCACTCCCTGGACTGACTTCATTCAGCAGGAATGTGGGGCTCCAGACGCACAGGAACACACTCCAATGTTACACATCCAGACTCTCCAGCGTCTCCACGGAGTGTTCACAGCAGCTTTGGTCTCGTCCTCCGTCCCTGTCCGTCGAACTCAGCGGCCTCTGACTCAACACACAGAAACTCAGCTACGTCGCCGAAAGGACGCGCCGCATTTCAGCGACAGTGCTGATATGAAATTGATAATATTATTCAATCATTATTATTAAATGCCAAGAATTCAAATGTCTTCTGCTCTAAGGCTGAATTCCCAAAAATGAAGCCCATGCTGGCAACATTCAGTTTTTTGGTAATCATTGCTCTTAATATTAAAAAAAAATGTATTTACAGTATTTAATTTGTAAAATGACACTTTTTCCAGCAAAAACACTTGATTCCAGTCCTCTGGGGTGATCAATCTTGTCAAAGTTAACTTTCAAGAATCAGAGGTCAGCCTATCATCGGTTTGGGTATTAAGTTGTTATTAGTTGTAAAACTTTATTTGACTTGTTCATATTGATCGTTTAGGCATCAGCACACCCTTGATATACCAGTGCTACCCATTAAGGATCCCCTCCAGACTTCTGAAAATACTCTGCTAGGAATATTAAATAGAATAATATCCAGAATTCGTGAATATGCGAACGCACTTCTGTAAGTCGTCTGCTGAACCATGATTGGCTCCCGCCTGCAAATCCACCGTCTGCACGCCATCAAACTGAAGTAACAATAAGATAAATGCATTTTGGAGTGAGGGACTTTAAAGACTACTGAAGTCTGTGTGTGTGTGTGTGTGTGTGTGTGTGTGTCGGGGTGTGTGTGTGTGTTGCGTGGTGGTGGTGATTTTTAATCTCTGCAGACACTGCCATCCCCCCTGTTGACCCTCCTACCAGCTCTCAGGCTGTTTGGCATGATGTTACTCATCTCCAACCACACATAAACACACACACCTCATAGCTGAAAATCATAAACAAGCACACACACACACACACACATACACACATGCAGAATAAGTCCAGCACTCATTAGCTCACCCTCTACGCTCCTCTATCGATCTGATCCTAACCTTTATAGCCCTCCTCTACTCCTGCTACAGGCTGTACACCTTTAACACTTCCTGGGAACACACATGGACACACACACACAGGGGCTCTGTGTCCTCAGCCTTATCTTCCATTTACACACACACGCAGACGCACACGCACACACCCCTTGCAGCCTTGCCCTGATCCTTGCTCACTCTTTTATCTTGTCCTCTTCCATCTTTCACCCTTCGCTTGGCTCTGCTTTTTTCCCCTCACTTCTTTCTCACCCTCTGGTCCTGTCTGCCCTCCGTTCACTCTCCCCCTTTCAACCTCCCTCTCTTTCCCAGGCCTCTCCCATCACTTTTCACACTCAAGTCCCAATTAAGGTAGTTTCAGTTTAAATTCACTGGCTGTTCATTTGTCACCTTTTATGAAAACTGTTTTTTTTTTTTCATTTTTGCCTTTATTGGATTGTGACAGGGAAGATACAAACAGGAAATAGAGCAGAGACAGGAGTATGACAACAAAGGTCACTGGCTGGAATTGAACTGGCGAGAGCTGGGACCATTCGGCTACCAGGGCGCTCCTCATTGGTCAGCTTAAGCTTTTCAGCAGTCTGGACATTCACAATGCAGATCATTACAGAATATTGATAAAAAAGGGAAATATGCTCAACCCTGTGCTTTCCTGTGGAGACTTCCATGAGAGGATAGATGCCTGATAACTATGAAGCTGCCAATAACAGCCAGTCAGCTAGCGTAGCTTAGCACAAAGGCCTGAAACAGGGGGAAACAGCTAGCCTGGCCCTGTCTAAAGGTTACAAAATCTGCTGCCCAGCACCTCTTAATGAACTCATTAATTAACATGTTAACTTATTTGTTTAATCTGTTCAAAAACTGGTAAAAAGTTAGCATCATGTTGTTCTCTGCAGGTCGCGAGCGTCTGTCAGGGATCCTTGGGGTGAGCGCTGAGCAGGCCCGCCGATTCCAGGACAGCTTCCTCCAGACCTTCAGAGAAGTCCAGGCTTTCATCCAGAGGACCATCCAGCAGTGCCACAAACAAGGTCTGTAAACATCCGAATTTCTTCTCCCAGAATTCAATAGCAAAATGTTTATTCATAGGATTTGAGGTTAAAGTCAGCGTCACAGTTAAATTACAGGAAACTCGACAGAATGTCCCTTAAATACAATGAAAATGAGTGGGTGGATGTCTGGTGGAGGTCCTGCACCCTTTGACATATGCTATGTAGTTTGAATTTCTTATGCGTACACATATACACCCACATTCTGTGTTTGTGTGTGTGTTTGGCTGAGCAAGAAGAAGATGTGCATGCGTTGGCAGGAATGAGACAAACTGCTATTGGTCAATACTTGAGGGGGACGAGGTGGATGGATGGAGGGTGGGTGAGGGGCTGACGGTTCATACGGGACACTCTATTTATATTCAGACCGAACTGCCAGCACAGCACACCTGAGACTTACACACGCTCACACAAAATAGTGTAAAGTCTGCACTTTAACCCTCATTGCACACAGAACATGAGCCCAGTGTTGACAGGCGGAGAGACGAGGTCGGTCCGCCCCAAAACAGATCCTCCAACCTCCAACACTGAGGCCCAGAGGCTGTGTTAGGCTGCTCGACAGAGTCATAAAATTCTCATAATCTGCAGTTTCCTTTCATTTTCATGTTTTGAATGATAGTGAGGCAGACAATGCTTTTATAAGGAGAGAGAAGAGGAGTGTGTCGTCATGAAGAAGATGACTGGGTTTTTTCCTCAGTGACAGCGGAGGGCACTAAAACACTGCTGCTATCGTGCCTAAACAGGCAAATATGGATGATGCAGCTTTACAGAATTAGACAAATAAATATGAACAAACTGTTTACAAGGAATTGAACTGAACTCACACCTTCCTCCTGGTCCACATGGACTTAAACTGGGTGCTTGCTGTAGTGTAATCGAATGCTGCAGAGTCATTATCATTGTCATTAGGATCATGTCTTTGCCTCAGACAGATGACTTCTTTTGAAGTCATGAAGTCAGGGAAAATTTCTCCTGAGGGAGGTCATCAGAAGTCAGCAAGACTCTCTGAACGTGGGATTTCCCGCTGCTGCAAGCAGTCGCTTCAGCGGGTGAAAATCCTGCAGCATGGACTTCTGTACTGGGGCGTGGCTGCACCCCTCTGTGACCTCCAGTGGTCACCGACACACTCCAAGCTTTGTAAAGAAACATCAGACACTCAGCCGCCATGACACTTCATGATAGTTAGGCTATGTAGCGATATAGCCTACCAATGTGATGGCTAAAGCCAGCTGGACAGTAAGGTCAAAGATGAGATTATACAACAGCTGACAGACAGGGGGTCTGCCACAGGTGGTCTACATGTGGTTCATGACAGTGTTGGGTTTGCCCTCAGCGTTCTAGTCTGTCAAAATGACGGATGGCCTTCAGGAGAATTCTGCCAATGATGGGAAAATGTTTGTTGAATGCAACCTCTGAGGCCTGCGTTTGGGTTTAAGCCATCCCACCTTAACATTATCTCATCTGTGCTGCATCGCCTTACTAATAAAAGCACTGAGCTACAGTATAAACGAATTACATCCCAATCACATTAGTAGAAATCTGTGAGAAGGAGCCAATTGTGTCAGCACTAACAAATGCCAACGTCGAGTCTGACTCCTCTCTCAGGCTGCTCCTGCATGGAAAACTAGGTCCTCCGTTATTTTATCTTGTATAACAAGCGCTGAAAAACAGCCTTGCTTTGTAGTAAACATGGAGAATTAGGTCGGGGCGTAGTTGTTTTTCACGCCAGCTGGGATGGCGTGCACCTTTGTCACAACAACTAACCCGCCGCCGCACGCAGACAGGTGCTCCATCACCCACGACGACCTGTCACCGGTGACACACCCCGCTCATCGCTTCCCCGTTCTGCTCCGGCTTCCTAATCGAAGCTGCGTGATGGACTCGCTCCTCCAGAATGCGCAGATCGCTCTGGAAGCCTCCTCGTTCTCAGGGGCAGAGCGGTGTTGCGCCAAACAGTCGGCTTTAATTCAGCTCATCACCATGGTGATTCTCCCATCGGAGAGCGTGCCGGGATTCATCTGCCCCGCTCGTCCCACACTCTCTTGTCTGTCTCACTCTTTCTCTTTGTTTCTCGTCTGTCTCTCCCCTCTTTCGATACTCCTAACTATCTCATCCACTCGGCAGCACTGTTTTCATACCTTTCTCCTTTATGTCTCTCCCCTCATTCCACACCATAAATCTAGCTGGTCGATAAAACAGTCCTCTGTAATTCATGCTGTCTGGATGGAGACATACAGTATCACGCTGGTCCCCCTGGCTGTTTGAGCTGGGGTGTTCTGCCTCAGGGAGCGGAGATTAATGCACGCCCGGGCTCCTCGTCCACTCGGCGCTGAGCTTACACTTGATTGGTATCTGATACAGCGATATTTTGCTCAGAGCTGCTGGATGCTGGCAGGCCGAGCAGAGACGAGGTGAGCAGTGCAGGCTCAGCTGCTGTCATATTTGCTGGAAATGTATTGGAAAGGGCGAAGTGAAGGTGAGGTCAGCATCAGTGTGGGAGTAACAGCAGAGAGAGGAGAACAGAAGAAGAAGGCTGTGGATGCAATGGAGGAGTGCAGATATTTAACACCTCACAAGGAAAAGGACAAAAATTAGGACAAAATACATTTGAAGTTTTTCATTATATAAAGTACAATAAAGTACTTGATAGCCATACTGTGTGTGAGTGGTCCACACTGTGTTTGAGGCTGGCTGTCTTTGATTTTAAAATGAGATGAAGCCATCACTCAGGGTAAGCCCGTCCTGTTGTTCTTCATGCGCATTTCACCAACACTCTCGGGACGAATGCTGAGCCTTCACTTGTAAAGACTGCCTGAGATGAAAAGATGAGGAGAGAAGAAAGATTTTTTTTTTGTCTTTTTCTTCCTGTCTCTCTTTTTGTTTTGATAGCAGTGGGGAATCACAGAGATGAAAACCAGCCAAGTCTTCTGAAGGCCACGGCAGACACAGGGAAGCCTCGATCTGCATGGATATGTAACCGCCCGTCGTTCATGCACGGACGCATGCAGATATTTCAGCTGCAGACCTCTAATGATCGCATAGTTTCAGCTCATTGTTTACTTGTGCAGCTGCAACTTAACTTTAGTTTTAGTTCACTATCGCTGGTCTTATTGCAGATGTTTTCAGTGAAAAAGCTCCAAAAACCCACTGCACACGACCTGCTCAGCACAGACACAGTTAGAGATAGTGCTGTGCGATATGGACAAAAATTTATATCCCGATATAGATAATTTTATATCCCGATAACGATATATATCCCGATATAGTATTTTTACCCTTCATGCTGTGTCTTTAAGTGATAGAAAAGATTAGACGTGTTCGAGTCGCTAGTAACGACTTGTTGGCGGCATGTTTTGCAGATTACCGTTTTTTGGTTGGTGTCTGCCTTTTTAAATCCAAACCAGTGCCAAACAAAGGAGTTCCTGTTCCCTCTTTTCGGCACCAATTCCTCTTTGGCTTCTGTTGGTTCAGCGTCCACTGTGCTCTCCATCTCTGCTACGTTGTTTACGTCCATGCTGCCGCTGGCTCTCGCACGCATGGCTGAAAACGTTAGCAGTGCCGTAAAGGAGTTCTTGCAGGCAACGTAAACTGCTACCGCAAAGCAGTAGCATTGCTGCAGTTACATTAGCCGAGCTAACCACAGCCCACACATTAAAATTATGATATAAACAATAGAGGATTATATCGTACGGTAGACCTATCTTTGTCGCACTACGACATATATCGTAATATCGCACAGCACTAGTTAGAGAGTAGCTGGTGAACATATTTGAACATTGCGCAGCTAAAGAGACAAGTGTTTCCCTCAGGAGCTGGTAGAGACCAAAACAGAGATAAAAGAGAGACAATATTGGTAAACTGCTCCTGAACATGCTACAATATTAACTTAAAAAGGGATGATATGTCAATTTTGTGGTCATGACGTGTTTTCTGATATTTCCGAAAAATAAAAAAACAGTTATTGCAGGTTTGAATATTCATTACTCATTATTCATTAAGTGGGCGACACTCAAAGTTTTAGGGGGGAGAAAAACATCCTTGAACTCTTAAAACTACAATCTGTTTCTGTGTGTGTGTGTGTGTGTGTGTGTGTGTGTGTGTGTGTGTGTGTGTGTGTGTGTCCAAACAACACACCAACTGTCATCACGTTTTGATTAAAATGATGCTAAATTCTGATTGGTGCATGACTGACTGTGAAGAAAATGCGTCACCTCAGTAAAAGGCTTATTGCCAAAGTGTGTTTCCAGGACTTTTAATAACTTTTGTTCATTTTTAATTATAATTTTAATAATTAAGTCGACCTACAGAATTTTGAATATCATCAGCGCAACACCACCATAAGCCAACGAGCTTTCCTGTTCCTGCCTTCCATCGCCGCTGCCCGTCAAATGTTCTACCGCAGCCTGAACTTGAAAAACACTCGCCTTCACAGCACTGTGTCACTGCCCGGCCGATTGGTTATGAACAACACACACATTCCTGCGTGATTCACGGTCATACCTGTCCATAGCTGGAAAAGACATTTGTATGAAACAAAGTCGACTGCGCATCCCTGTGATCGGGCCCCAGAACAAAGGTCGCATTCCTGGTGCAAAGGTCGCATGCATGTGTCATGGGTCAGTTCACAGTGAGTGGAAGGTTTTGTGTTTGTTACTGTGCGCTCATTTCCTATGCATGTACGCTTGTGTGCGTGACTGTGTGTGTGTTCTGGGAAGAGGGTCATTCAGGTTTCATGCCCTGGTTGGCTTTCCTCATAGTAAGGGATACTAGAGGGATTTAGCTGTTAAGCCTGCTCCATTGTCCAGCTGGTGGAATGTACTGGTCCACTGTGTGTGTGTGAGAGAGCGGGTGTGTGTTGCATACCTGCATTTGATAATGTGTGTTTGTGTGCGTATCACGTCACTGCACATTCTTGTGTTGCCTTCAAACGCGTGTTTGTGTGACTGCGCTGAGAGTGAGAGTGTGTTTCTTTCTGCTTTTGTATGCGAATCATGTGGACACCAGAGTTTGTATGTGTGTGTGTGTACGTTGCAGGCTTGTGTGTGGGTGGGTGTGTGCTTGTGTCAGTGTAAACCTGCTGTTACCATAATCGCCCATAATGCTGTATCAACAAATGACTTTTCATGAAACTGTTCCCTTCAAATGGCACTCTGTAGCTTTAGAAACTCAGCGTGTAGATATGGATGACTCACTCGACTGAAAGGAGCTCACAAACAGTAGCTTCCATCCGTAGACTGATGCTGGAAGCAGAGTTATTGGCCAAAACTGACTTGAATGAGCGTCTTCCTTTTGGACGCTACGCATCAAGTTTGGGGAGGACTGCTGCGTAGGTGAAAAAAAGTTGTGTAAAGCTTTTTGTGGCTCCAGGGGGAGCAGAAGTGATGTCACTCAGCCAATATCTGTGGTTCTGCTGCATCAATTTTAATCAGTTTTTGGTTAAAATCATTGTCTGATGATGTCATTATATTTGGCTTCTGCACGATTATAAAGGAAAATGCTCCCTTTGTGTGACATTAATGCTGATTGCACTAAAATACACCATCTACCCAAGAAAGTTCCCAAATATCAAATCAGCTAACAGAGCTACATTATGTTATCAAGTTTCAGTTTAGTGTGTGCATCCCTTCAGAGTAAACTGCACCACAGGTGATTTCCATTGGCAGTGGAATCTCGAGGGAGCAGCATTGACTGGATATCAATACTAATTCAAGCTCGGCTGCGTGAGGGGACAAACCCTCGTGGACAAATGTCAGCGTCAGTTTGCCCAAACTCGTGTGACGAAAATGTAAATATTTTGTCTTTTTCCTTTTGTTTAGGTTACGTGCTCTCCATCATGGGTCGTCGACGGACCCTCCCGAACATCAGCTCCCCCGACTGGGGCATCCGCATGCAGGCCGAGAGGCAGGCTGTCAACTTTGTGGTCCAAGGTAGGATGAGTGACAGCTAGGATACATGCAATGCTATCACTTGTTAGCCGGTCTGTGTGATCAGATCCTTATTATTTTACTTCTGATGATCATGGTGTGACATGTTAGCTTGCCAGCCGCTCCTCTTGACTGTGTGTGCGGTCAAGCAGAGACTGTACGTGTGTGATTTGTGTGTGAACAGGATCTGCTGCTGACCTCTGTAAGATGGCCATGATCAAGATCTTCCGCCTGGTCTCCTCCTCCAGCTCGCTCTCTGCCAGGTGCAACCACTAAACCGTCGCCTTCACTCGCTCCTTTCATACAGCTAACATGACGACACACACGCTAGCTCTTCACACTTCTGTCCTTTCTGAGTCTACGCAGGCAAAACACGGCCCAGCGCTACATTAATGAGGAGAGCCTATCGTGCCAAAGCACATTCAATATTTCTCCCGCCAACTAAATTTGTAGAGTTGAGGAGTTTTCTCAAATGACTGCTGCCGTTACACGCCAAACATTCTGCAACAGTAAACACACTTGAAGCCAAGAGCCAAAACATACCAGAATTAGATGAGTGTGTGGACGCGAGGACTTAGTCGGGGGTCATCATGGTGGTACGTTAATGAAGATCGGCCCGACGCCGCATGATGAGCAGGAGCTGCAGCACGAGTCTAACGTGTTTCTGGATGTGTTTGTAACTGCAGACTGATAGCACAGCTCCACGATGAGCTTCTGTACGAAGTGGAGGACTCCCAGGTGGAGCAGTTTGGAGGTGAATTTGCTACATCTGATATCATTTATTAAACATTTCACTTGTTTCAAATGCACTAATGTACTGTACCTACGATGCCAATGAAGAACACTGTATATGAAGTAGTTGAAATGCTTGATTTGTTCTGCTCCACTGAGTTAGCATTTAGCGCTATCGTACCTTTTATTCCACGCATTCCTCTCCCTTGTCCTGTCACCCACAATGCAACTTGACCACCCACTGTTCAGCTGGAGGTTCCACTGTATTATCCCAGCAGCAGCTAATGTAACCTCGCCTTTAAGGGTTTAAATTATGGCTGTGGTCAAAGGTTTGCTCATTAATCCACGTCTACATGTGTGAGCAGCTCTGGTGAGGAGCGCCATGGAGTCCCTTCAGCACATAGACCACCTAGGAGTTCATCTCAAGGTGAGTCAGTGGATTGTAAAATTGAAGTCATTCAGTGGCATAATAGTGTCAGTCGTCATGTCAGAGGGTTTGAAAACCTTTGTTCAATCATGGATGCCGAGATTTTTTTTGTTGCCATGGGATCCAGGCGCATGGAGACGCTTACAGAGGGGACGAGCAGCACTATGGCGCAATAAATAGGCACGCGGCCTATTTTGTAGGCTCTGTTTTTACTTTGAAATGCTTGTTGAAACACACCCACAAATCATCCTTAAAGCTTTTTCAATAAAACTAATATTTGCTCAGTGGACGTCTGACTGCTAAAAAAAAAATCCACAGGGCAAATATGTGTTAGTACTTTTTGAGATTTTCAAATGATAGAGATGTTGTACCGCCAAAATAAGAGCATTTGTGATTTGAAATCAGCATTAGCTGTGGGGCTGCTCGTCTGTCAGGCAACAGTAAGGCGAGCGAAAATCAATGTAGGTCACCGTGAGCCACATCTACACATGTATGACACACTGACACCTTTACCTTTTCTTTATATGTGTGTGTGTGTGTGTGTGTGTGTGTTTCACAGGTCCCCCTGAAGGTGGCAGTCTCCAGTGGCAAGTCTTGGGGATCTATGTCTGAGCTCCACATCCCTCCAACATCTCCCTCTCCTCCTCTTTGAGTCCTCCCTCCCTTCTTCTTGCTCTCTCTATCTGCCCCCCCCACCACCTCCTCTCCCACCACCACACCTTCTCTTTCACCGCTCCAGACATTTTTCTCTGCTCCCTCTCACTCCCCCTCAGTGTGCTCTCATCTTTCTGCCTCTTCTGAGTTTCTTGCTCCCTCTCTTTCTCTCCCTCTCTCTCTCTCTCTCTCCCTCTCTCTCTCTTCACTTGTCCTGCATCCACATTGCCATGGAAACCAGGCAGCTGCAGCTCCCAGTTCTTGCTTTCACTCCATCCGTATCCGGGGGCAACGGCAGGAGCCACAGACTGGATTGCGCCAGTTCTTCTTCTTCCTCTCTCTCCATCCTGATTCCTCGTCCTCCTCCTCCTCCTCCTCAGTTTTCACACTCTCTTGTTAAGACCAGTGCTGTTTTCTCTGCCTCGTTGCCAAGGTGAAGCACCACGTTTGAGAGAGCTCTTGGTTTTTATTGGTTCAGAAAATCGCTCGTTAGTATGATTTTAAGAAAGATGAAGCCGTTGAGCTGCTGTGTACCTGAAACACGGTGCGTTTATAGAAAACTTCCTTGTATTCATTGTTCATACGCTTTGCTCTCGCTGAATAAAGCTGGCATTAATTCCGCAGGCTCCAAAACATCTGTGACACGTTCCACCTGATAAACCCAATGACCTCTCTCACCCCGTTTCATTCCCTCCTGCAGGTTGTTTTCTGCGTACATCAGGCGCTAATCCTTAATTAATTCTTCAAGCTTTTTTAGCTTATTAACAGAAGCGTTGAACAATTGGAAGCAGCATAATATTCCCACTGAGTTTAAGTGCAGGGCAACAGTCAGCTGCATTTAGCAGATATTCTGTTATTTTAATGCCACAAGGCCGTGATATTTTAAGGGGCGCTTCCTCTCATGAAGTTCACCTTTTTTGTCGGTTGCATTCATCCGATTCAAAGCAGATGATCTCATTTCGCTCGGCCGTGCGCATCCATCGCCTCGCTCATCTTTTATCCGCTCACTTGGCTCTCGCCCACTCGCCCCTTTGTCTTGTCGTGCCTCTGTCACACGCGCTCACGCATTCCACGAACGCTCGCGCACGCGCACCCTTAAGAAACACTCTTTTCATCCACGCAGCCACCGTGACTGCACGCTCGCACGCGCTCGCCGGCTTCCAGACACACTGACCGAGTTTCCGTGTCTCTGGCAGCCGTAGAGTCTCCTTTTGCCCCTTTTATACTCTCCTTCAATTAAGACCCTTTAAGCCTACAAAATGGGTCTGGGCAGAACTGTAGGCCTTGTGACATTTTTAACAAAGCCTCACCCCCATCACCTATTTGAAATGTCACCTCCTGTTAGCTGCTCATTATAGAAGCTGTCACTTTTTAAGTCCATACAAAGGTGGCATGTAGGATATCCAGCAGATCCGCCGGCAGTTCTGTCCTGTCATGTATTTACATTCCTCTAGTTTCCTTTCTTTTTTTTTTTTTTTTTTTTACTTCGCCTGCTGAACCCTCTGACAGGAATGTGCTCTCCGTGCGCTGATGTGAGCCGAGCTTTTCTCACCAGGTCAGTACGAGCAGTTCAGAGCCAGAGCAGCGGACAGTGTTATGGAAATCTGCCCGTCTATTCTCTCATTGTTCTGTGGTTTAAGGGTGCGCGCCCGTCCCCCCCTTTGAGAGGGGAGCGTGAGACTGGTATGTGCACATTCTAGAGGGCACTCTGCGCTTTTGGAGCAGGGGTGTTCAGTGTAGGTAAGGAAGTAAAACAAATGCCAGTAACGCTAAATTCTACCCTTATAGCCTATTAACAGCTAGATTCACAGGCCAATTAAATTTAACTTGTTGTTGAGTCTCTATTTTACAAACTGGAACTGACTCTGGATTCACTCTATAGTCGAAAACAGGACAGGATGGCTTATCTACCGACAGCATCAACATGCATATTGAGGGAAATTTATATATTAGTATAGTATATATAACATACAAACAGTATACATAGTCTCTGTGGACAGGATGAAGAGGCAGGGTTGAACCTTTAGTCTCTGTAGGGTTCCCCGTGTGTGTGAGCGTGTGTGTCAAAGCGGGTCTGACACTGCCTGACTTTGGTATGACTGGTTAAACACATGTCTAACGGCGCATTAGCTCTGTACTCCACCATCAGTGGCGCCCGTTGGCTTCCAGTTTAGGAAATTTAAGAGATGTGAATTATGTTCATTCAACAGAGCGATGCCTTCAATGACCTGTGCCGTTCGCAGGAGCCAAGGCCTGAGGGTCCCTCTGTTGTCAAGGGCAACAGCATGAGCTTCCCCCAGCTGCCATGGCGACCGTGGCGACATGTAAGTAGACCCCCTACATCACCTCAGATCTACAGTTTATCTGTAATCGCTCTCGACATGTGTCGCTCGGCGAGAAAAGAAATCCGCTGACCGCTGCGACATGTAAAAGCTTAATGCATCATCGTTTTTAATTGATACAGTATATGTACATCCATGTTTCAGTCATAATGCAGGAAATGCCATCTTTACATCTATACAGTGTTCCAGTTGTTGTCAGTATAAAAGAAAGGGTTAATAATCACAATAATAATCCCGGTGTGGTCATACAGCGGTCTTCCTCAGGAATGGCAGAAGGTGAACTGAAAGCTAATGGACATCAATAAAAACCGGGTTGTCACTGCAGTCTCACTGAGGTCGGGCAGACCGGCTGTCACAACAGCGTCTACGCTATGTTGCGGTCTCTCTGACCAGCCTCTTCGTCTTAAGCCCCGTGTCCCTGCTTAATCTGCTCAATCAGCACACCCTGCGTGACCTTATTACTGTACATGAGAATCATGTCCCGCACCAAGCCTGCTTTTCCTCTTCCTGTAACCTCTCTAACTCCCCGGGCGCTGTTGACTCACTGCTCTCCTTTACATGCCGAAGGGCCTCTTTTGCCAAATTCCTCACCCCCCCCCCCCCCCGCCTCCTTCCCCTACAGGTCCCCCTCACCC
>JBBMOE010000017.1:4276358-4349638 GCA_037975065.1 Chaetodon trifasciatus | reverse complement strand
CCCAGTTCCCTCAGTTACGATTTCATCCCCCTCCCCCCTCCAAGTCCATCCATCTCATCCATCTATCAATCCTTCCTTCCATTCCTCCATCATGGCCGGCTGGTTGACCTGCCTGCCTCCCCGCAGTGTGGCTGCATATCAGTCCCCTGCTGTGCTTTGTGAGGGTCGGTTTCCTGGCAACAGACAGCAGCCATGACAGGGCTCCAGGGCAGAGAGAGCCCCCTCACTTTGCAGCAGCTTGCTGTAGCTACGTAGCTCAGGCCGGAGTAGCGGTGCAGTGGTATACCGGTTTTCATGGTCCGTATATGTTTGCTAATCTACAGCATTGAATTCTGAAGTATTGGTGTTATTTAAAAAAAAGTTTATATCAAGTGTCTGTCAGGCCATATTTTTAATGAAGTTATGATTTCTGAACTGATAATTGTGTAATACCATTACATTTTCTGAGCCGCTTATCATGCTGTGAAAACCTCATACCGCTGCAGCCCCTAGTCCAGAGCCACTGATACTCACAGCCATGGCTGGCTATGAGCTGTGTGCTGTAAGCTGACAGAGCTGCTGCAGTGTTTCAGGCCCTCTCTGACCACTCGAGAGTTCAAGCAGACAGGCGGGACAAGGAAGGCTGTGTCTGAACCCGTCAGTGTGGGACAGAGACACCAAGGCTAAGATGGCGTGCACTGTGGCCCCTGAACGTGGCAGCCATTAGTCAGAAAGGGATTGTCATGAGGTAATACAGATGAAGACACCTGCACTACTGTAGAATCTCTTTATTAGTGCTGTAAATATCTTTAAAATATATTTTTATATATTTTAAATCCACAGTTTCTGTTACAAAAGGAGTAAAAATGACCCCCGGATGCTATTTACAGTAAAATATACTTTACAACTTTACAGTTACTAACTTGCAGATTCAAAAAAAGACTTTGAATCTCACGTGTAAGAAAAGTCAACGCGGCTGAGGGTTTGCGATTCTGGCAGCTGCAGCCTGTTTTTATTTTTCAATCGTAGTGACGGACTGGCGGTGGTGAAGTTGCAGTGCTCATCTCAGTGGTACGAGTTAACCGGAAGTGTTTGTGGTTCGATAAACGCTCACTCAAGAGACTTACAGCAGATTGCACTTTCAGAGTGTGGCGACGCCATCTTTTCCCTGTCTGCTTGAACTGCTCATTTTTTAAGCATCCATTGCCCCCCCCCCCCTTGCCATGTCCCCCCATTTCCTATTGACATCTGTACAAATATGCAGAGGTACACCTGTGTACTCCAACTTTTAGAAAAACACATCTTTAACACCTCTTTGTAAAGAAAAATACAAAAAACAGAAACATTTTACAATCAAACACCCTTCAGGCTTCGATATAATGAGCGGTAATGTCGCAATGCCAAAACTGATGGCATCGCTGCCACTAAACGGTACAGTATAAGGGATATAACATCAATGCAGCATTTCATGTGTTTGATAAAATCATCGTTGATAGTATGTCATTATTTTTGTGGTTTTGTCTGTTTGTGTTTATTGCTTGATTAGATGGCACGTGGGCAGGATTTCTTCCAAATAATACCAGTCAGTACAGGATTGTGTTGAACAAAACATAGCCACATAAGGAATAAAAATGCAGCAATTACTGTCACCTTTGGCAAATTTTCACCTCCAAAAACAGCCGTGGGTTGTCATACGAATTATACATTGTGGTATCACGTCTTGTATATATGCATATGATACATACAGTCAATAATACAGGAGAAAGAGAAACTTCATCCATATTCTTCATAGGAAATGTAAAAAATCAAAACTATCTGTACTGTAATAGCAAAACAAGACACAGTTGTGCTACAAGTGCTTATGTGTTCTTGGCACCTGTGGCCTCAGTCCAAAGTGAGTCCTTCTGTATTTGCCACAGTGGAGCAAAATCCTCACCAGAGGTAGAGAGAGAGAGGGAGTCCGTGCTGTGGAGCTCTGTCGCCGCAGACCTCCTCCCGCCGCCCCACCGCACCCCCCCATTTAACTGCCAATGTGGCACATTCCTCCCTCACCCCTCGCCCTCCTCGTTAGGTGGAACATTCCAGGCGACAGCCATCTTCTGAGACAAAAGTGAACTCCGTCAGGATTGGTTAAAACCAGCAAAGATGACAGGTTGCAGTAAATAATACATTAACAATAGGTAGAGATACGGCTATTTACAATCACACAAAATGCCTAACATCTAATGTAGTGGTTTAGTCACTTAATGAAAGAACCAGTAGCTGCTTTTCACCTTTTCTCCCCCCGCTGTTCATCTCATTCGTAAAGTAAAAAAGCAACCAGGAAAGATTTAAAACATGAAAATCTTTCTAAGACATAAAATGTTGGCAGTTTACATTCATGCCTGTGAGCGTTCGTCCCCAAGGCTGTAGAGCGTGGACACACACCGTCAGAGTAACACAACACACCCACAGGATCTGTACATTTGTGCAGTTTTGAATTCTACGCTCCTTCACCAGCAGATAAACTCAATGAAATACTCATCGTGACAGATATTGGTATTTTTACAGTTTGGTTATTTCAACAGCAAGAACTGGCTGAAGCCGTTTTAGGGTTTTAAAAAACTGCTGAAGTTGAAGTTTTGGCTTCAGTAGCCTCAGTTTGGGCCTCTGTGTCTGCCATCAGAGAGAGAGCATCAGATGATCATTTTTGGGTTCTAAAGCACTCTAAACTAAAAGAGCCTTCTCCAGCAGGAGAGGCCTTTATGCAGCATACCTTCTCAAACCTCAACCAATAGGACAGCACACTCGCACTCAAACAAATCACAGAAAACCAAAGAAAAAAAAAAAGTGTGAGATTGTTTTTGGATTGTACATCAGCAGAACATTTCAGAGGAATGGTTTGTAACTAAATGTACACTCTGGTAGAAGCTGCATACGGATTAATTACTACATTCTAACATTAAGTATGCGCTACCAGTTTGAAATGGGAGGTGAGACTTCGCAGGGCACAGCATTCACATGGAGTAGAAAACAGACATTGCTCAGACTAGAAATAAATGCATTATCGTCAGTGCACTTCATCTTTACAGTTCAAAATCGCCCTTCGCCAACCTTAAGCCACGCAGTCCACGAGATATCTGACCTCCAGCGTTTGATTCCAGTGCATAAGGCCTTGGCAAAGGCGTTTTGAATGAGATTACCAGTTTGTTCAAAATATGTACCAGTATGGATCATCATTTCTCCCAAAAATACATGAAGGAGCGTTTTAAATTTCATCAGGCATAAAACTGAGATTGGCAGCAGCAGAAATGGCTCAGAATTGACAGACTTCACATTCTTCCACAAGATCCAGGCCACAGTTTATTTTACAATCCACCTCCGGGAAGCCCACCTCTCACTCGCAGCCCTCCGACCTCACCCAGGTCTTACAAAGAACAGGTTGAGTCATTGGGTCGTTCGGTTATTGATTTGCACTGCTGTGGTGTTTCTGTGAGGAAATCTACAGCTTCAGCACCACTGACACATTCCACTACTGTGATACCACATTTCACTTTAGCTGAAATTGACGGTTTATCGCCTGATTAGCATATTTCAAACAGCAAGAGTTTGGCCGTTATATCTCGATACCTAATTTCCTGCTCAGCTCAGTAGAAAGTTTGTAAATACCATGAGGAGGTCAGTGGTAGCTGTTGCTCCAGAAACATCACAAAATACAGCCTGGTCCTCTTTTGACTCTCCAGCAACAACCAAGTTCAAAGCAGATGCATCAAAAGTGGCGTGAGGCACCCTCCACATGTTGGCCCGATGGGAACATCTGGCGCGTTTTTTGAGAACAGTGCCGTTTGATGCCTTCAGTGCGTTTGTGCCTTGCGTTTTGCTTTGTAGAATTTCGCACAGAAAGATTGGCCCCAATTAAAAGACAAAGGGCTTGTCTGTAGCTAAGCCTCCTCTGGGCGCGGCTCGAACACATGGCTTGAACATGGGACACACGGGGTGAAGCTTTACTTTCATTCGTCCAATGGCGCGTCTCAATGCCTTAAAGTAGCTAAAATTTCGGCCATGGAGGTTATGTGTGTACATCCCTAAATAATAAAAAATCTATATTGTGGAAAGTATAATCCCGAGTCAGATGCAAGATAGATGGGATCTATTTAGCTGACACAGGTGGAGGTTGAGAGTGGGGTTTGAGGACACTTTTAACAGGAAACAGCTATTACCTGCGTCACCTGGAACAAAGTCTAAACACTTAACCGTCACTGCAAACTTTTACCCTTTCCTGCTGCCTGTGTTTCCTTTAACTGCGTATGATAAACTTAGCAAAGGGCTCGGTAGATGAGAGACACTTCACGGGTTTTTGTACTGCATGGGAATGCGTGTTTTCTCCTGCATCATTCGTCGTATGCCCATTCATGATCCGCAGAGTGTTTGGGAACCTTAGCACGAGCTGGTTTAATAGAAGAAGTGATGCTTTTCAGTGATATGCCCTCACTCCCACTGCAATCGAGGAAGGAAACTAGCGACGGATGAATCTGAATATCGAGAGCCGCTTTCGGATTGAACAAGGCTTTTAAAAGGGATGTAACTTCTAAACAAGGGTTGGCTACCTCCTGGAGATTTCTGAGAGCTGGCTTGTGGCTGGTATTGATTTCACGCCCTTGTCTTTGACTACAGAGAATTAAGATTTCAAATAAAATAAACAATACAAGTCTATGGTTCCACTGTATGCCATGTGCTAGGAGTTTCTCCCCTAAAAGTTATATTTGCATTCAAAGACACATTTCATGCAAATGGTACAATTTTTCATTTTTTTCCAAACAAAGAAACACACATTTCTTTTATATGTTCATCTAAAAAAGAAGCTTATTTTCTGTTTATATATATATATATATATATGTATATCATATATAAATCAGTTGATTTTTTTTCTACACTTTTCCAGGGCAGGCACCGTACACACACCGGGTACAGAGGCATGCCACACTTGCATTGCTTTTTGCATTCTACAGTTGGTTGGCTGGCAGGCATGATGTCATCAAGGCAGTGCTGCGGTCGGTGAGTATCCCACGTCTGCACCAGCTCTCATCACACACATACACACATTTTTTCTCTCGCTTTCTGATTTCTTCTTCATCTACACTCACACAACCCTAGATCATCCTTGCAGCCTGGCACCAGCCTGTCCCGGGGTGGGGGTGGGGGGGGGTCACACTGCCTAGATGACATCAGAGTAGGGGCGGGGTCTAAGGGTTGGTCCAACAAGCTTCAAATGGAATAATAAAAGCAGTGCAGCAAGGCTCTGTGGCGCATGCAGAGATGGGTGAGGAAATGGGTGTGGCCTGGGACAGGGGAGGTCAAAGGTCGGTGGAGGGTGTGCAGGGTTCAAATGGAAGGTGTGGGGTCTAGCCCAGGGTTGCAGACAGATTCATGAATGGGAGGGAGGGAGAGTTCGGGGGAGAAAGGGTGGCAAGGCTAGGAGGGTCAGTGCTAACTTCATGACGATTACATTTGTATTCAATTTTTTTTCACTCTTTTCATCTTATGTGATTTTTTTTGTTTGTATTTTGCTTTATATTTTACTTTTTACAGATGGTACGATGACATAACTTAGGCTCAGAGTCGTGGGTGGCTGAATCTACTGCTGGTTGTATGATCAGAGGATGGAGATGGAGAGGGGTGTTATGGGAGAAACTTTGACGTTTTGTTCGCTACATGAGTTTTCAGCTGTATACACAATATAAATACATGGGGGAAGGGGAACACTAATGCCAATATATTGGTTTAAATAATTATTTGCTATTTGTGCTCAGTTATGTTCTGTTGGTTCGCAAGTATTGCTAGTAGTCATGTCTTCCCCAAGTTGTTCCCCAATAACCTGGATTTGAAGTATGTGGAGTGTAGACTGCAGCTACTTTGTAATCGTCATAGTTTTGACAGCAAAATTTGCATATTACAATGTGGTAATATGTGTTACAAAATTACTAATTATCAGTCAAATACTAAACATATTCAAAATGTTAGAATTTATCTGTCTTCAATCAGTAAACAATTTATAAGTACGCATAGAAAGTAGTAATGTTTCGGTAGATAATACTTGACTCATAGCAAGAAAGGCGCGTGTCTGTTCACGCAAAATAAAAACAGGTTAATTGTTGCTCATACGGTGCTGAGGCTTGGTCTAATACCTGACCACAGCCCCACCAAACACACACACACACACACACACACACACACGCAGTCACACACTCTGAACAATCACACACACACAAGCTCGGACATGCAGCGATATCATATCTTGGGGTCTGTCAGCGAGGAAGTTCCACCCTCCTGTCACCTCAACCAATCAGAGACCCTCTCCACAGCTTCAGTGAGAAAAGCAGCAATTAACTGATGATAGATCCACAAAGCAACAGAAAGGGAGGAGAGATCCAATTAAATAATGCGTGAGGACAGGGTGGAGGAGGGTGCGTGAGGAAGATGCACCGTGTTGATTCAGATCCATCGGACACGGGGTACACAGTGCATATTCCGGTAACCATCCTGTCATCCTTCTCTCTCACTATGGGGGTCAGTAACACACTCTCGCTGTGCTTCAATATGGTGTCTTGAGAGACTGGCTAAAGGCCAGATGACTCGGTTCCTGTGTGTGTTACCACACTCTGCCCACAATGCACACACACAATGTAACATTACAGAGCGTTTGTAAAAGAAAGTGTGTACCACAAGCTTCCCCCACCACTTTGAGGAGGAAGCCATATCTGCCCCTCCCAACCCATCCAATGCTCTGTCCACCCCCAGTGAGTGCAAATGTCTCACTGCACTCTGCAGCATCTGAACCCGTCTGCTGAATTTTGCTGTGGGGAAATCAGGAGAGTGTGGGAGGGAAGGGGAAGACTTGAGGTGATGGGGGAGGGGTAAAGAGGGCATTGTGGAATAGTAATGAAGGGGAGTATTGATCAGAGTCACGTGATCTTAAAACCAAAGGGCCAGGGGAGGGCGCTTAGTTTGGGTGCCAGTTAGACCTCTTCTATAAAAGCCAATTTGTTTTTCTCCCACAATGGAAAGGGAGGGGTAAAGGTACAAAAAATAGCTCAATAGAATAGAGGAGAGGAAACAAACTCTTATTTAAAAAGTAAAAGTGTAATACAAAAACAACAGCAACAAAAGCAGAATAGTAATGAAAACGTTAGTGACTTTAAAGATGAAATAGTGTTAAGTAGTACTCGAGGTTATCTCTAATGACACAAAATAAATAAAAGCTGTCGGAGGAGAGGATGCAGTCGGGGCTCTCAGCTGAAGGAGGGTCGTCGCTCTCTCTCTCGCTTTCTCTCTCTCTTTCTCTCTCTCTCGCTCTCTCTCTCTCTCTCTCTCTGTCCCTCTCTTTCTCCATCTCCCCCTCTCCATCTCTCCCTCTCCCTGTCACCTCTCACTCTTCGCGGAGCTGCAGGCGGTAGCGGCTGTAGCGGATCTGGAAGAAGAGCCTCTCCAGTGGCGAGCGGCTCATGCCGGGGAGCCTGTAGTCCTCGCTCTGGCCCGTTCGGCGGAAGCCCAGCGACTCGTACAGCTTGTGGGCGGCCAACTTGACAGCTGTTGTGCCGAGGACCACGGCGGCGTAGTTGTTGCGCACGGCGAACTCCAGAACCCGACGACCCAGCGCCTTTGCGATGCCTTTGCCGCGGTAGCGAGAGTCCACCGACATGCGCCGCAGCTCGACCGTGTTGTCGTCCTCGCGGCCTTGCGCCGCCACGATGCCCACCACGCGTCCGTCCAGCACCGCCACCCAGAAACAAGAGCCTGACAGAAAACAAGAGACAATAAATTGGACAAAATTAGTATGAGTCAATTATCGCAAATAGTCAAAAAGAAACACTTAAAGGAATAGTTCAAAATTTGGGGAAGTATTGCAGAGCATAAAGATGAGAAGACTGATGTCAATTTGAAGCAAGAGCCAGCAGCCAGTTAGCCTAGCTTAGCATAAAGACTGGAAACAAGGGGAAACAGCTAGCCTGGCTCTGTCCAATGCTAACAAAATTGGCCTATCTCCACATCTAAATGCACCTAATGTGCTTATTGGTGAGCTTTAGAGGTGCTGCTAGATGGACTGAAAGCCAACAAATTCAGCTTCATTATGACACCCTCTGTGCTTAGATCCTCAATTTGGATAAGGGAAAACTCCCCAAGGCTAGCAGTTTCCCCCCGGTTCAAGTCTTTGCGCTAAGCTAAGCTAACCTGCTGCTGATGGCTATCATACAGACATGGGTGGTATCAATCTTCTCATCAAACTCTTGGCAAGAAAGCCTATCGGCGTATTTCCCAAAATGTCAAACTATAAGCATGTGGTTTCATCACTGTACTGAAAAATATTTTTATGTAGTGGTACTTAAGGGTAGAGACCTCACACTCAGCTGCTCCAATACACTGTGAAGCTCGGGACCATATTTCAAATCACGCAGATTTAATTTAACGAATATGCGTCACGAATGGCCTCAAAAAGCAAACTAATATTTTGGATGGATTACAGGAGTTGTTGGGAGGAGAGTGTTTCCATCATGTTGCATCATTTGTAACGGTTCAAATGAGGACAGAATAGGAGAAGGGATGCAGGGAGGAGATGAGTGAGGAGGGCAGAGGCCGGTGTCTGACGGGTGCTTAATGGCATCAGCCACTCGGTGAGACCCTGCTGATTAAAAGGCATGATGGAGCGGTCACTTACTCACGGTGTAGTGGAGCAGAAACTCTGGTCTCATGGGACAGAAGTTTTGGGGCATTAGATACAGAAATTTGGCATTTTCCAAGTTTACACAGAAAAAAAACACTGGCACTTTTACAGCCACTCATACTGTGTACACACTGGTAACAGACAGGTAAAAAGACACACACAGACAGTGTTAGACCAATGCAGATAAAAATGTCAGCAGACAACACTCCTCCACCAAAGTACCGCTCAGAGCTCGAACATCAGCCCGTTTACATATCGATCTGCAGCCGTGCTACAGTTTATAAGCTGCTCACTTTGGCAGTTTGAGTGTTTATGCTATTGGATTGTTATCCTTTTTGCCTCTGGAAGCCATTTTCTCTGATAATAATTTAGGTTTGTGGGAAAAAACTATTGAACTGAGCTATCTTAACTTGGATTCTGTTATCGTTGGCCGTGTCAGCGGCTGCAGTCATCATGAGCTGAAATGTCTGCATTTATTTCACGTTGAGCTTCTGAACTAAAATCTGACTCACTAGGTCACAGGGGGTTAAACACCTGGCTAAATAACGTTAAGGGTCATCATCCATCTTTTGAAATCACTCCCCTTTGAATCGTAATCAGGCGGGTTTTAAAACCAACATGGCGTGTAGGTGGATCCCCGTGCTTAATTTGCTTTACTGATCATAATCTTTCAAGGAAAATGACCCTCTCAACTTCCTGTTTTTAGTACGTAACCATGCTCAAACAGCCTCTCCATCACTGTCAGCAGTATTTACGGCATGTGTTGGCAGTGCTGACATGGTTTTGTACTGAAATGCCATCTGTTTGTTATAGATAAAGTCATTCGGACTATTCCGTGACTGGCAAAAATCTGTGCCCGTCTGTCCACGAGCTCTGAATCCTAATTCTCTCTCTCTCTGTGCCCTCGCTCTCTCTTTCCTTACCTTCACACATAACCTCCCCTCTTCCTTTATTTCTGCTGAATCTCTCACTCTTACGCACACAAACAGGCGGTGACATTAAACCCGTGCTCCTGCTGGAGTCCTGTGTGTTAGGAGGGATTTGATGCCCCTGCAGGCCCATGTTAAGCTGATCCGGAGGCTTCTGTTGCTGAATCAAACAACTGTCATATGTAGGCTGCAGCTGCAACAGGAAAACCCGAGTACTCCCCGCCCTGATAGCTAGACAGGGGTACGGTATCACCGAGAGACTGCCTAATCTGACTAATCTGTCAGGGGAGCTGTAATTTTGGTGGATATTATAAGATACAGCGCTCGCTGAAGTGCTAAAACATCCCAAATAACTAAAAAAGGGCATCCTGTTTCCCTGGTTTTTAGATTCACCTTGTCTGGATTAACCAAATGTTGGTGTGGAGACGTTAGAGGGAAAACGTGTGCACAGGAAGGGATCAAAAACTTGGTCTGCCTCTGAAGAAATGTGAGACAGATGACGCTGCAGTTCATCGACATTACATTTGGGCAGTAAAAGTCCTTCAAGCCTTACACAAAAAAGCAATCAAATAGTCATTTCCAGCTTCCATTTCCACACTTCCACTATGAATCTGATTACACGGACGGCGATGGACGACGATAAATCTGAGTCATGCAGACGATCTCTTAAACAGTCTGAAGTGGGTGAGTGTCTCGCCGCCTTCGCTAATGCTATGGAATGATGTTTCATTATAGGCAGATGTCAAAGCCGCAGTGTCAACTCCTGCGGCACTCTCCTGGCATTATTATTATGCTCGTGCGTGTGTGTCTGTTGGAGGCGTGGGAGGGGGGGAATACGCTTCCATAAAGCCCTCCTGACCATCTGTCTGAACTGAGCCGGTGCCAGGAATGAGGACAGCGCAGGAGAGCACGCACGCCAGCCACCTCTCCGCCTGTCAAAGTGCGTGCGTCGCTGGACTCTGCCTCAAAAACATCACTTAGATCACTCGAAACAATAAACTACACTGAAAAAAGCCCTCACAGAAATATTAAATCTCTTCCTCTGACTCTGCTTTTCCTGCGGAAGCTGAGCAGCGACCTCTAAGCTCCCGGACATCGCGGCTCAAGGAACTTCGCATCTGCCGCGTCTGACACTGCGACTATTAAACAGCATGGATTTGGTTTGGCTATCATTATTTCTGCTGATAAGTGCACTTCCTAGAGATGGAGAGAGAGAGATGGAAAAAACAAAAGGCAGAGAGATAAAGTTAGAGGAGCATTCGTGTTGGAGGAGGCATAACGTTATGCTCCAAAAGGCCGTTTCCATGTGATTAAGATGCTCTAGACTCTCATCAAGCGTGCAGATCAGCAACTGAAATGTCACGTTTGATCCAAAACAAGGGGCGCTTTGAGGCATAGTCTCACATTAAACATGGAAAATGATTCATATTGATTATATAAAGGTTTTGAGCATCAGCTCTGGGGATGTCATTTGATTGGTTAGCCAGTCCATCACTTTACTCCACACTCAAATATCTCAACAATCATTGGATTGACTGCGTTCATGGTCCTCAGGGGATGGATCCTAATGACTGAGTTGGTCCACTGACTTTCCCTCAAGTGTCACCATCAGGTTTACGTTTGTGGCTTGGAGTGAAATACCTCAACAACTATTGGATGGATTGCCACGATGTAACTCTCCATCTAGTGCCATCGGTAGTTCAAATATCAACTAGTCCACTACTTTGGTTTATGACCAGATACCTGCAACACAAATGCCGTCCATCAGTCTCAGCTGCGCTTTGTATTTAATGCTAATTAGCAAATGCTAGTATGCTAAACACTAAGATGGTGACCATCATTACACCTGCTAAACATCAGCATGTCATCACGATGAGTGAGTTAGCATGCTGATGTTAGCGTTTAGCTACAGTGTGTGTGGAGAGTTCGGTGACTTGTCATGAGAATAAATGAGGGGATGGAGACAGATAAAAGTCTCTGCAAACAACAAGAACCCAGTTTACATAAAGCTGTAAATGGACAGTAAGGTTTTGGGATGGTTGATATCTTTGAATCAAGCCAGTCTCTCTCATTTGTATGTTACTTCCTGCTCCCATCTAGCTTCTCTCGCGCCTGCTGAATACAGCAGATAACAATTCATGAGGGAGGAGCTGCTTATTCCTGCATGCCACCACAAGATTGATTGGAAAGAGGGAATGAATAAGACTCTGTTTCCCAAAAAGACCTCAGCAACTCTTCCTGTTGTGCTTTTCAGCAAAGCATTAAGCTCTCCGTTGCTCCAGCACAGCAGCTTAGAGTAGAGCTTAATACACAGCTAATACAGTGCACTGCTTGTGTTTCAGTGTGTGTACCTGAGGCCTGAATGTCACAAGCTTACTCACTCAGAAAAAGAGGAAAGGGACAGTGAAGAAGAGGAGGGAGGCGAGGCATCTGTGTAACAGTAACAGTGATGAAGCTGAATGGATCTATTAGTGCTGGGCATACAAACACGACGGGGGGGAGGGAGGACAGAAGATCTACCATTATTACAAAGGGGGGAGGGGGACCTGAAGGAAACAGATGATCTCAAGACAAATAAGTGAAGGCTTGAAAGAGAAGATGAGCTCAGAGCTCTGGAAATCATCCGAAATGACTCTCACACAAGCAGAAATCTGACTATTGTATCCTCAATGCGACAGATCTAATTTCTTTTTAACTACTTTACAAGGATATTAATATGCCTCTGCATGTGTGTGGGAGTGTTAAACACTGGCTGATGTTGTGATATGAAGCCCGTGTAAAGACGAGAAATCGCACACATACGCATGCACGGGAACAGTTTTTATGGTGTCTAACAAGATTATTCTCGTTTTGCTTCGGATGAAACCTAGAGGGCTAATTCAGTTGATAAGCGTTCAGTCTAGACGACGCCTCACTGTGCTGTAGATCACTTGTCTCTGAGCCAAACGCTGTCCTGGGCTCTGTGGGTGTAAGCCCCGACAAAAGCCCATAAATAGCTTGACTCCATTCTTTCCATTTGCTTTGTGTGCTAATGATTAAACAGCGAATTTATTGCTGTTTTTATGTGTTATTTTCATATTGCTCCGCGGCGTGTGTGTCATTGAGGCAGGGTGATGTTAAGCATCAGTGATCTATGTTTCAGGAGTGCCTCTGTTGCATCACCGCATGATTAATCTGACCGTGCCAGGTGCTAAATGGCGAGCAGGCTTTGCTGCTGCTGTTGATATCTCCACATAGTATACATGTGGTGCATTTCAGACCACGTTAAACAATCACTTCTGACCACTTCATCATGCTTTTCCCTTTGAGGAAGAAATGCTTAAGATGCTTCTGCTTCTGCTTCACACACCCTTCCTCCTGCCCTTCCATACAAACACACACACCATCCTCCTCAGGTCAGGGTGCACGCTGGGAGTATGGATTAGCCTGTCATGTGTAACCAGCGCATCAGCAGTTTCTTCCCTCATCACGGACAAGTGAGGGTGAGAGGAGGTGACCATCAGGCACGGGACACATTTCCGGCTGTTTACACAAACACGCAGCAGCGCAATTACAAAAAATGAATTATTCATGTGTGCTGAAGGCCGGATTTGCAGGGGAAGAAGCCTTTAACTTGGCCTTTAAACCAAACCCAATATGCAAAGGGTGTATTGACCTGTTGCACTTCCATTAGCTCAGACGAGCTCATTATGCGGCCTTTCACTCTTAGCTTTACTGCCCTCCTGCCCATTTGTATGTGCATGTGCAGGTTCATATTTTACACACATGCTACACTTTGCTGTGTGCGTGCCGCTGTTCACACAGCTGCTACTGCTGCAGCCTGAGCTCCTCTCTCCCCCCTGTCATCTCCAGGGTCAAAGGGCATCAGGCTGGGCTTCACACCACCATGTAAAATGTGACTTTAAGCTATTACAATCCAGACCTCTGTATGTTGTCTCTGTGTGAACCAAGCTGGTTTCACTCAAACTGCAGAAATCACTTTTAATCCATAGAGCACACAAGTAATCACTCACCTATTGATAGCAGGCTTTAAAATTGCTTATCTGTCGCCATCAAGCCTTGCGATTGGTCACCAGAGAGTCAAGATGCACGACGCTGCAATAAATGAAGCTGCTGCTGACAGGTCATCTGCTCTTTCCAATGAGTGTCTTTGTTCAGTATTGATTTAAGCAGAACGAGAAACAAAAGACACACCGTGCACACGCTCGCGGCGCGCAGTCAAAGTAATGGACTGCTGAGTTCTCCAGTTTCTCAGTGTGTGCAGGCTGGGAACAGCAAGGACAATGTGGCTAACATCCTGACAGGGTGTATGTTCAATGGATATTAAGATTTTGGACTGGGTGAGACATGAGAGAGCCATGCTAGCTGTGCCCCCCTGTCCCCAGTGTATATGCTAAGCTAAAAGGAGCTAGCTTCATATTTAGTGTGCAGAAATGAGATCTCATCTGACAGAAAAAGAAGCATATTTCACAAAATCTCGAGCTATTCCTCTAAAATTGTTTTTCAACTCGGGCTGCAACTTATTTCAAATGTTGACTGTTTTATAGTTTTATATTTTTTTGGTCTCTAAAATGTCAGAAATTGTGAAACATGCCCATCAAACTCTTTCAGAGCTGAAGAGGATGTTCACAAATAGCTTGTTTTGTCCAACCAACAGTCCATAACATATTCAATTTCCACTGATATATGATGCTGATATCCTTTTTTTGAATGTTTGTGAATGTGCACAATAACCTGAATGTTGCTGTTCTGCTCTAAATCTACTTTACCTACAGCGTCAAAATGAGCTCGTTTCTAACTCTGCTGAAGTTAAAGACACTTGTCCACTGATGAATGAACGAATGAATAGTAATTTACTTTTTCCCCTCCCTGCTTTTTGACAGAGACTGAATGCTGTTTCCTTGGCTGGGAGGAAACATCACTTCCTCCGTGCCAGGATGATGGATAACCCAGTTGGCTACTGCAGCACCTCCTCTGCACCTTCAGCATAGATGAGGAACAGAGAGGAGGAGGAGGAGGAGGAGGAGTGATACAGGTGGGAGAGAGAAAGAAAATGCCGTGGCTCTAAAACTGCAACAGGAGGGAGGGATGGGAGAGGAATAGAGAGAAAGAAGGATGCCTTATGAATCTGAGGCGTCATAAACATGCTCAGGAGAATCCTCTGTCTGTGTGCCGACCGGCAAACTGTTTACTTCCCTTTCTTTCTCACACACAATATATCTTAGAGTTGAGGAGTGCACTCCTCCCTCAGATGCCCCCATTTTCTATCTGCCACTCACCTCCTTCCCTTTCTTCACACATTTTCTGTCTCCCTCTCTCTGTCGCTCAGAGCTAAAATAAGCACAGCAGGTACCGACGAAGGAAGCTGCTCTCTCCCCTGGAACAGAGCGAGCTCACACTCACGCCCCCGCCCCCCCCAAACACACACACACACACACACACACACACATAGAGGCCCAGCGAGGCTGACCAGCAGGTATTATAGCATCTCCTGCATTAGTGGGACCCTGCAGTGGTCATGACGCCTCATTAAACAGGCAGTATTACTGAATGGGTATCACATCAAGCCGGGGAGGATTTGGCTCAGTGTCTAGTGTTGCCCTAATTACATTACATTCACTTTTTAGGCACTAAGCTGCTTCAGAGCGACCTACAGTGATTGAGCAGGTGCAAGGGAGGGGGTATGATGTTTGCCGCCTACTGCTTCAACACAAGAGGAAACCTCCTGCGCTCTGTATTTAAAGCTGTTTCCCTTTTCAGAAAAGCTGTTTTAGAACACGCCTTTGTCGGCCTTATGGGATTAAGTGATGGAGAGTCGTAGTAATGGTAACTCAGGCATCGTTTTCCTGCGAGAGGAGCGAGCAGCCGTGTGATGAGAATGGGTTCTGACGTGAACCAGGCCTGTGACACAACCAGAAACACTGGAAAAAATGTTGTGCAAATGAACACAGCAGTAAAGGCGCCATAAGCCATCACTTTAACAAGGCTGGCGGAAGAGTTGTTGCTAGAGCTAAATGTAAATATTTTAGCTGCTAAAGGCTAAAAAAAATAACAGTTATGTCATCCAAGATGTCCAAAATGCTAGCTTGCTAGTTAGCCTGTTCATTACAGTGCACTAAAACAAAATCTTCAGATTGTCTTTTTGTGAATTACAACATAGATTTCTATACAAAGAGTGCACGCAGTGAAACGGCCACAAACCAAACAAGTCATGTTTTGTCTGCGCAGTTGACTCCAGCTGGAGCGGAGTGTGTTATTTGGCTTCGATCGCCACAGTGTGCATAGGCTGATCAGCAAATAAAACACAGACTCCTGCAGCTCCTCAACAGTTTCAGGACGCTGAAGTTCTCCCAGCTTCAGTGTGACTCAGCGGGAGTTTTGCTGTAAATGCTCAAGCAGCTCGGCACTCTGTCTGCAGTGCTCTTATTTTACATTTTAAGAAAGGAATCGATTAAATAAATGTAATCAAAGAGCTAAATTTTGTAAGAAAAAAGAAACTTGAATAAAAATGAAAGTTTAATGCACTTAGCAACAGCACATAGCAGCATCTCCTCGTGTAAATGGACATAAATGAAAAATAACTGAACATTTATTTAACACTAATGTATTATTCACTTCAACGAAAGTAAAAAATGTGCATTGTCTCCGACGTGTCAGCAGACGTTTTTGTTTAATTGCAGGCGTCAGCTGATGCTGAGAGTCTCGACACGCCAGATATCAGACCAATTAATCTTCTGACCAATTAATCAATGTATCACCAGTCTGTGTTGTTCAGATTTTACTGTGCAGAGGTAAAAACAGAGATTATCTGAATGCAGTGCAAGGAATCAGGCTCAGCAGCTTTTAGAAATATTTTTCATTTGACTTGAATCTTTCCTCAATTTCCAGTTTCTTTCATCAAATGCACTGCAGTTGTTAACACATAATCGGTGGACATATTGATTGCAAGATTGACTCATTATTGGTTTTTCGCCTCCAAGGACGGAGCAAGACAGATGTGAAGAGGACGAGTCAGAGCGTACAAAGAGAAATGCTGTATTTCAACTACATCTGTTTGAATTTGGCAAACTCTTACTGATCTGTTGAATTTGAATGATGGACTTTTGTACCAAAAACTTTGCTAATCCTTCCTAAAATCAAGCCGGACTGAGACTGAATTTGATTGGTTTAACTTGGTCACGCTCCTTTAAAGCTCAGTGTTTGCACATTAAATTAAATACAGATCAATTTGTGTATAAAACTCCTGTAATAACAGCATCTGTTCTTGTTTTACCTTTTTCTGAGCAGCCATATACATTTATACTCTCCACCATTGATCCCTCAGTGTGCTTTACAGCCCCTCTGCCTACACACACACTTTATTATGTGACAAATGAAAGAGGTGACAGCTGGCCTTAAGTGGCAGCAGTGATGTGGCTCCAGTCAGTCAGTCAGTTCCTCTAAAGCTCCAGCAGTCTGTGGTCAGAGCACACTTATTAGAGTTTATTCAATTCATATTTCACTTAATCGTTAAAAACTTATTAAGAATTCTTTGCCTTCCCGTCTCCTCGTCTTTGGATCTCTCTGCATTTAAAGTAGCGTTGCTCCATTAAGTTGATTAATTGCTGGGTTGCAGCAACACAACATTTATATTCCGCGACGCTCCGATCTATCATCATCATCATCCGCCGCACCAAGACGCCTCGGTTATGAAATACTGTTTAAAAGTGATGTTAAAAGCTCCAAAAGATGAAGCCTTACACGTTAAACACACACACAGACACACACAGGCTTATAGGGCATCCTGGCAAAATGTTTTCATACACATGCAGCAAACTCTCAAACTGAATAGCGCTTAATGTCTGATTCTAGCTTTCTGCTGCTAGCAAGCTAAAGATGCAGGAAGGATGGTTGAGTTTGGAAACACATCAGTTCCACTACCGACCATATACAGGTTTTTCTCTGTGATATCAAATATTCATGACTACATGAGCAATAATTTAAGTTATTGTTTGGGAATACTTGTAAGAATTTACGTCAAAAACTCAAATGAGCAAACAACCCTGCAGCTGTCATCAGATTTTCCTTGAATGTTGCTGCTTTCTGATTGGTGCACCAAAGCGCGTGACCTCACGGAGCCCTGCCAACTTAAACCACCAAAGAAGAGCACAAATGTTTTGTACAAAATAACCAAATTCTGCTTTAAATTTAGCAGAAAATAACCACGTCGGATCCCGTCGCTCCGAGTAAGAAACTGGAGAAAGCCTGCCTCCGCTACACCATCACAAACTCCTTCCTGCTACCCGCCAGGCCGTCCTTGTACACACTTCGCACAAAAAAAACACACAACTAACGAGAGCGATGTGAGAGGTGCCTCTGCGCCAGGACTGCATGGTGGTGCCCAGGTGTTCGTCCCCTCTGGGCCTATTCAGTTTGCATGGATATAATCATTAGCATTGTCCAGGAGCATTGGTGCCTGACCCCCTCTAAACCATCACGGCCCTGCAGCAATAATGGGAATGCTAAATTGCAATTGTGTATGCAGTGGATTACCAGGCCAGGGAGCACAATGTCAGAGACAATGGGGGGCAATTGACTGGCTTAACTAACACCTGCTTTTTAGATTGGCCACGTGGTGCTGGGTTAACAGGGGATAAATGTGCCCAAGAAGTTACAAGGCAGGGGAATGTACGCAATGAATGTGTTTGCCGAGCGGCCATGACTCGAAACTCCGCTCCTGAAGAGAATGAACAGTTCGAGATGACACCAGAGGGGGATTGATTCTTCCAATTAGGAGCTTTAGCGAAGGAAATGAGCCCCGCCGACACCGAGCGAACTGCAGAAAGTGTATCAGCAGTTTTCCTCAGTGCGATCAATAGCCCTGTGATGCAGCAACACCCCCCCCCCCCCAACCCTCCCTCCCAGCCTGTGACCAAGGGGAGCTGAGAGAGGAAGCAAGTGGGGGAAGGAGAGGAGAAAGGGACGGGGAGGAGGGGTGGGAAAGAAGGGTGGAGGAGAGGGAAAAGCAGGAAGACGACATGCATATTTGATGAGTTGCCTCTGGATTGCCTGAAGACTGAGTAGACTGAGCCAGTTTCCAGTTTCAAGTGCATATACGTCCCTCCGCCTTTCATCGCCTCATTCTGTCTTCTATCCCTCCTGCTGTGGCAAAGTTACAGACCCAAACTTTTTAATATCAGCCATGGTGGTGGAGCATTGCCGAGACAAACCTATCTCATTGGTCACACGACAGTGAGAGCGGTGGCGTTCATCCCTCGTCTTACCTGTTGGTGTCATGTAATAAGCCTCTATGTCAGCCATGTCCGTGTGCAGAGCACAGTCCAGATAACTCTGGATAACTTTCCTGCTGTAGTAGTAGCGCGCACCCATGAGAATGAGGGGCGCGCAGCAGGTCAGCGTGACGGATTTGGTCACGAAAAAGCACATTACTATGGAGAAATGGAAGAAAAATAAACGAAACCTGTCAGAAAAGAGAATCACATGTTTGATTTTGGCGGAATTCGACCCCACGCAGACACAGAAGAAAAAGAGCAAAAAGGCAATGTGACATTTGTTAGCATCAGTGAAACAGCATCACATTCATGAGCCTTCTGATAAAGAGAGATAAAGATCCGTGTCACACAAGTAACATTTCATCACACTGTGAAGTAAGGCACATTATTACAGCTGCAAGGACACAACAATCGACAGGGTGGAACTTTCAGCAGAGACATGTTAGTATTGAATTCACCAAACCGGGTAGGTCCATGTTGGAGTAATTAGTCGCATGTGACGCTGGGGGGCGCAAAGGGAAACAAACAAGCAGGCTGGATGCTGCAGAACATGTTGTTGCGTGGCATGCAATAACCTAGTAGTTAGTTTACTCCACTGCACCCCAGCGTGGCGTGAAATATCAGCGCCGACAGGATGTTCATTAAAGAGAGTTTTAACTCTCAAAATCACCAAGACGCATTCAGGCCGCGGTGGAACAGAATTTGGTGGATTTTTCAGCCATGACTATAATGTTTTTTGACTTGCACGAGTCTAATTAACGCCAATATGACAGATTAAGGTACGCCCTCGTGGCAAAATTGTTCAGATTTTTGGGTGGGTAACAGCTTGTTTGATTTCGTCCTGCGTAACGGCACCGGTCACGATCCATGAGGCTTTAATCTGCGCCGGCAACATCAACAAAAGCCGAGCGAGATCAGTGCATGACTGGCGCATTGGCTGCTGTGCAGAGGCGGGGGTCGGGGGGTGTTTTTTGGGGTGCGCAGGGGAGCGATTTTTGGGTACGTGCGCGCACCCCGTGGGCCAATCCTCAAATTCATTCACTCATTCATTAACGGCACCGGCATGTCATCACATCAGCAGCAGGCCCGCCGGTTATACACGTGCACCATGCGCCTGGCCATGCCTTTTGTTGCATGATGAGCAACATGCCGTTAGGTCTGTGTGGGATTGAAGAGAAGGTCCTCAGATAAATCACGTAAAAAAGCGCATTAACCTACAATGTGATGTGAGCTTGGAGGTAGCTTATACATGATTCATGTGAGGGATAATGCTGAAGTTTTCTATATGAAACCTAACATGGGAATAAATAAGCCGGTATAGTCCACGATGCAAGGTAATGAGGGTACTTACCTGTCAGAAGAGCATATAAAAACTGAGTCTTGGGCTGCTGCCTGAGCCCCCTAAACGCCGTGTTGGGTATCCTCTCCATAATACCCTCGTAAAAGATGCGCCGCACCTCCTCTTGATCCCCGCGCTCGAACTCGCGGATAAAAACCGCATCTTTCCTCACATCCTTGGCCTCCGCGGGGTTCAGAGCCGCGCTGGACGGAGGAGAGCTCCACATGATCGACTCTTTTTTGGTCCCAGGTATAGCATCGTGTTCGTCCGCAACAATTTTAGTCTCGCAAACCATTTTGGGAGACGAAAAATGCATGCAACTGGCCGCAAAAAAACAACTACAGTTGGGAAAAAAAGGGGGGAAGAATGAGTGCGAAAATGGATGATGCGTGAGATTTTCTTAAAAAACAGAGAAACGATGAAAGGGAGAAGACGAAGGGGGATGTTCTGCTGCAACCCTGAGCGTTTCTGACGACCAAGACTTGCCGGTGTGATTCAAGCAGTATTTATAAACGGGCAGGGCGGGTAGATTCAGGTTCAGGGGTTGGGGTGGTCCTCTCGCTGCACAGATTGGTGGAAGCGGTGCGCCGTTAAATGCTGATGGACGAGGGAGGAGGGAGAGACAGACGCGGTCGCTCTCTCTGCATCTGATCGGGCTTGTGCGCGCCGGCGAAGTGTGTATTCTGAGGATGTGGGCTCAAGAGGAGGAGGGGGGGGTGTGATGGCGAGGTTGCGTAGAGAGGTTGTTTCTGAACAGGGTTGTCTTCATTATGTCTGTCAATGAGGAGGATCCCCCGTTTGTTGAGGTGCCGTGGCCTTAAAGGATGCGATACGCAGCACAAAGGCGCAAGGTAAAGCGGGGGCGATGCGTCAAACAGGAGGAAACCCGAGCAGCGGGGAGACTGCGGCTTAGAAAACACTCCCACGCTGTTTAGAATTCAAAAGTGCAGCTTACAGCAGTTTCTAATGTGTGCTTGTAATTAAACTCGAGGTGAAAGCTGTTAGATTTTGCCTTGGACTCTTGTCAGAGCTCTTAAACGCAGCATGTCGCTGGACATCTCGGTTGTTGCGCAGATAAAGAGAGTGAGGGGGTGGGAAAGCTCCTGATATAAGACACGTAGTTTTCTATGCTGACATGAATCGGCATTAAAAGGACACCATAAAGCCTTCAGCTCAGCCGGTAGTCGCCCCTCTGTCTGGGCACCGGAGGCAGGCTCACGGAGGGCTGTGCAGCCTCCTCCGCCCGTTGACTGACAGCTCTGCTGCACTGCAGTGATTCCTCCACGGCTTCCCTCCGCTTTGTCACCCTGCTCCTGTCACACACCAGCCCCAACATAGAGATCATATCTCGCCCTAGTGCGTCTCCGAAACCTCCCATTTGCCTATCTGTCGGCGACTTGCACCGTGCACGAAGCACCGGTGACGACAGTACCGGCGTTACGCACGGCGGCGGTGTTGGTGCTGGTGATGATGATGCTCGATCCGGCCCTTTGTTGTCCCCCGACACTCCCTATAATTAACCGTGACTGTTGTTATACAGAGTCAAGCTTTCAGGAACAAACGTGCTGCCCTGATTTGCGTGCATTTGTTCTGACAGCTTCGTCACGATGAGTCGGGGATGAAGGGCGTTCGACGTTTGTAGCTGATGTCAGTAGTTTCACCACCTCTCAGATGAGGAAAATGATGGAGATAATATCAGCATGAAGCATGAGGATGCTGTGCAGCTGGACAACAGTGGGGTCTAAACAGCACCGTTACTGCGCACCACTGGCGCGCGCTAATATCCCTACATGGATGTTAACATCTAAAGTTTTCCTCGCCGCTGTCATTAATCTAAGTTCATATTTTCGTTGAGAACATATGAAAGCGTGTAGCTCTTTGTGGAGCCTCGCACAGCCACAGTCGCATAACGCAGAACTAGTTTGAACTGGATCATCAGAGGCAACCTGCTATTGATAAGGCTGCATCCACCCCCACTCCCTCCTCCTTAAGGTACCCCCCGCCCCCTCCTCCCAGCCACAGAGCTGCCGGAGGCGGAGGTGGGCAGACAGATAACCTGCAGAGTGAAAAAACTCTCGCCCTCACATGCTCTGCTCAATCCGGACATTTGCTCGACAAAATGCGGTAGAAAGGCGGTTTTCTACGCATCAGCATCCCTTCTGCAGCGCCTCTCACCATGCCGACCGGGTGGAAGATGCTCTGAGCATGCGCAGTGCTTCCTTTTGGTTGACTCCCGGCGGCGCTGCCTTCAAGTGCTGTCGGTAATAGTTGCAGCACTTGCTCATAGCACGTGTACCCGTGATGACAGCCCCTCAAACTGACAAATGAAACGTAATAAAAAGACACATTTGTGATGTCTACAGGCCAAAGTTTTATCCTCTGTCTTTTGTCATTTCAGTAGTAAATCTGCCACAAGAAACTCAAAATGCCCAATTCAATGAAATTCAAAAATATCTGAATAAATCAGAAGGAAAATGAAGCACAGGGGTTTCTGTGTGATAATCTAAAGCAGACTGTGCCAGAGTCATTGTGATGTGTGCTGACTGTCTCAGGGATTTCCATTAATGTCGGAAGTAAACAGTAGTGAAGAAAAGGGGACATAATATTCTCCATCTTCTAGCTTCCTCCCTTTGTTTAAAAGCCTGAGAAGTGTCAGAAGCCGGGCAGCCAGCTCCTGTAACAGCACTCCCAGCAGCAGCTCAAAGCACTTAAATCACTAATGTGCTATTAGCGTTCCTGTCTATTACACACTGTGTGTAAACATCACAGCTGATTTGTGGTACTGATAGCGTCCCTCTAGGAATGCTTGTTTTAATAATTTATTATTATTATTATATTCTTACTTTTTACAAGATGATCGCTGCACGTGATGTGAGTCAGCCTGTGTTTACGCTGGACTATGAGAATAAAGGTAAGATGTGAAATGTGCTGTGAAACTCAAGTTTTCATGGAGAGCAGTTTCATCTGTGGTCAGCACATTTACCTTTTCATGATATGTCAAATGTCCAGCCAGTGTTCTTACCTCTGACAGCTTGTACATGAAACTGAAACTGTATCTACAACACAGATCACACATGCTAGTTTACAGCTAACAGTGCAGTGACAAAAACAGTAGAACAAATACGAGAAAGGAGCACAATGTTTTCATCAGAGGGACAGTAAAGAGTCTTAAAGCAGCCGAACAAGAGGTCACAGCCAGATACCTGTCACATGTCCGATGGTGTGACTGATGGTCGCTGTTCAACTTCAGGCTGTTTGTGTTTTTGTCAGAAGTGAACATGTCCAGAATGGTTATCAGACTTTACTTACTAGCCACATTAGCTGCCCTGTGTGGATTTAATAGTCATTTATGTAGAATAGATGCTCTGCGCTCACCAGAAGACAAAATTCACAACTAAAGCTGCATAAGCTATGCATGTATACGTTAGCATTCTTTGCTAGCATTTCTCTGAAACAGCTGAATACCTGCACCAGATCCTTCTTATATCTGTCATGATATTTCACTCTACATCACAGCGTGGCTCTAAGTCAATGAACTACAAACTCATATGTCCACAAATAAAGAGTGTTTTGTCACTCCCTACATTCTCAGACTCGTTCATCCCCGCACAGAGCCCCACATACTGCTCCAATAACCCTAAATGTGACCTCTGACACTGTGTTTCTCTGCAGCTGAGGAAACCCCCCCCTCTCCAAAGGTCACATCATGCCACCGCTGCCTCTCCTGCTCCTGCTCCTGCCGTGACCTCCTGACCTGCTCCTCCCAAGTTTAAGGCTTCAGTGAGGACAAGTTTAACCGTGTAGCACTTTTCAACAGGGAGGCAGTTCAACGAGCTGTAATTTACGGGTGTGTTTATAATTATGGTATGATTATTCATCAGAGGCATACATGTCCATGTTATAGATTATGAAATGCAGGGCCCCTGGGCACCGACATGTAACCCCTCCTACCTATCAGAGCATCCCCACCCCCACACTGCACATTACTCGCAGCCATTTTGCATCTCTTCCTGTGTCTTTTTTTTTTTTTTTGGCAGGTTATCCTGACCTCTAAAATTCTGCTGTTAATCCTAAACTTTAGTATTTTCCGTGATATAGAAAACCATAAAGAAGAGCTGTTCTGCACTCAGATACAGATTTCTAATTCTTTTCATGTGGGTTCACTGGAGCAAGTCCTTGAACTGTGTTTAGTTGCAGCTTATCCACAAACATTTCAGATGTCCTTTGACTTTGGATTCCTATAGATCCACTGTTCTATGATATCATATCTGTATTTAGTAATTGACATTTTCATTTAATTCCTGTATTTTCTATTGTAGGATTTGTGTTATTTGGTTTCATATGACAAACATAGTGGTGGAAGCAATTCTCAGATCCTCTCCTTAAGAATAGAAGTAATACTCCAAACTCCCCATAGATACTGTATTATTGTCATTATTACGAATGTTAAATATTGTCTTATTATTACTATTTCCTTAAGTAAATTCAGACCAAACTAAAACAAATATAGAGTAGTTTTCAATCCAGTTGAAGAAGCTTCTTGAACTGTTAACAGGCAAGTTAAAGGACATAATTTCTATTATAATGTGAGACTGCTGGGATCAGTTTCAGATGGGAAAGAAAGAAGAAATCGTGTGTGTGTGTGTGTGTGTGTGTGTGTGTGTGTGTGTGTGTCCTGGCTCACAAGCGAAGGACTGTCTCCCTCTTGTGGTCACAGGTCAGAGGCACAATGCCATCCTGGGATTTGGAGACGAGGTGTTTGATCTGTGGCCATAAGCATGAAGTGCTTTAAACGACCCGCTCATGAAGCTTGCTCATGAGTTTTTCCTAACTTTATCTTTGATTCTTGCTCATTTAGTCGTCAATAATTAACAGTGAGGACATGGAAAAAAAACTTTCAATTTGAAAGCCTTTAGAGGCTTTAACAAATAAAGATGCTCTGATTTTGGGCACCCCACTACAGCATTGATACATAAACATACTGTATGGTTGAAACTGAGGTGCATCTGTATTGTACTATGCAGGCTGCAGCTGCTCCTCATTTCAAGCATCTCCTCCTCTGTCACTCCCCACTCTCTGCATCTCTCCTGGTTACATTTTTCTGCAGCACAGGTCAGGCGTTTTCCAAGATTGTCATATAATGAGTGATTTATAACAGCCCAGCAGAAATATACTTATGTATAATTAATGTATTATCATGTATATCACTTATTCATGGTGCCCTGCTCACACTGGTGAATTCCCCAGCCTCTTGCTGTTGCTGTGGCCTCCCACTAACCAGAGCTTCAGTATGGAGCTCCATGGTAAAGACGCCAAGCCTGTTGTTGTGTCACTTGGAAGTGTTAATTGATATAATTAAAGTATGTTTGTCAGCTGAGGGGATGTCAAGTTGATTTTCCTCATCAATCCAGTGGTGACTCTGCATCATGTGGGTGGTTTTTTGTGTTGATATGTTGTGTTTGCTGTTAATGCTGTTGTTTTTTCCTCATCAGGAAAAGGCGTTACCAGCTGGCGAACAGCTTTATTTTTTTTTTCGCAGTTTCATTTCACACCAGCTGCTGGTCTTTGTTCTCAGCATCTCTTGATTGTTTTGTGATGACCAGCATGTAAACACTAATCTGTGCTGTAATTTACATTGTTTGCCAGTGCTTTCAGTTTTTTTTTGATGGGGTTTGAACATGTGTGTGTCTGTGTCCATGTATTCACTCCAAAGGATCGCTGGAAGTCTGATGGCAAAGTGAACGGAGTCCTCTGCTCGAAAATGGCACGCAGGAAGGAGTTCCATATTTTGCAAACTGAAATATCTGCTTACAAAGGTGAAACCTCCTTTAATTAAGAAAATAGCACATATAATAGCTTAAGTATTTGTCTTACAGACTTCAGTTCATATATATTGCATGAAATTGAGGGTTTTTTTCTGTATTTTTCTTAACAGACCTCTCCCAAGTGAATCAGCATTTCCGAAAGAGCATTTCTGGTTGCAGCAAAATCAAAATAAATTGACTGACAACATTTACCATAACTCCCACAACACTGTCCCATCTGGTATTCACAACAAATGAAACAAGCTTAAATATCAGACAAAATGAGGGTATTTGATCAAATTAATGTCACTTGAGCCATTAAATTACGATTTTCCGTGAAGGGCAGCTGTTCGAAATACCACAAGGTCCCCCTTAGCGAAGCATTTTGGGACAATGCAGCTACGTCGATTATGATGGCATATAGAGAAATGTCAAGGCGCTGAAAATGTGCACTTCACTTTGAGGTCAGAAACAAGCAAGCAGTCTCAACAGTTAGCTTAAATCGATGGATAAATGGTTAAGGCACATTAGCTAAAGGAAATCAATAAACTGTTCAAACGTTAGCAAAAAGTAATGAATAAACAATACAAATATTTAGCTAAAGTAATAGATTTACAGTTTAAATAGTTGGCTAATCGTAAACAGTTCAAAAGGTTAGCTAAAAGTCATGAATTCCAACTTGTTAGCTGGATGAACGTTGGAAATTGTTAAGTGGAAATAGCTAAAAGTATTGGATAAACAATTCAGATATGTTGCTCATGTAATGGGTACAAAGATGAAATAGTTAGCTGATAAACAGTTCAAATGGTTAGCTAAAAGTAATGAATCAACAACTCAGTAGCTAAGAGTTTTTGATGAAAAGGGGAAGTTAGCTAAAAGTCGCGAGGTTTAAATTGTTAGCTTGATGAACGGTGGAAGTTGTTAGCAAAAAATAAAGGATTACCAGTGGAAATAGCCAAAAGTAATGAATAAACAGTTCAAATGTGTTGCTAAAATAATTCATATAGCTACTATAGCTATATAGGTAATGATAAACAGTTAAAATTGTTAGCTCAAAGTAATGGATGAACGCTGGACATTAGCTAAAAGTCAAGATGTTCAAATCATTAGCTTGATGAACGGTGGAAATTGTTATCTTAAACTAATGGATGTACAGTGGAAATAGCTAAAAGCAATGACTAAGACAGTTTAAATGGTTAGCTAAAGCAGCTAAAGGTAATAGATAAACAATATTCACATTTATATAATCAATAGATTTATAGCATCCAGTTGAAATCTGTTCCAGATGACACATTTGAGATGTGACGAGTGGTGTCGGTAAAGTGGTACGTGCTCATCTGACACCACTCTAGTTTTCTTGTGAATATAATATGCACCTCTATGTGCGGTCTTGTGCTATTGCTGACCTCTGAACTTTCCACTCATTTCCGCATTGAGCACAGGGCTGAATTAATGGTTTGCATGCTTCAGATTCATCCTGACTGGGATGGCTTCTAGTGTGCAAAAAAAAAAAAAAGTCAAACTGCGAACATTTATGGCAAGGTCAAATCAATACCCAGGTAAGACGGGGAATAAAAGGCAAAGAAAGCGTTTAGCATTTAGCTCGCTTCAGCGATTCAGTCAGCTTTTCCAGGAGCAGATGAAAGAAAAGTTGAAAGGCTTCTGTGGAGAGATCAAGCCAGTGAGTGAGTGGGAGAGGGAGTGAGAAAGAAAGTGGAGGCTGCTTGACAACAAGGATTTTTCAGAGTGATTCAGCGTATACTTGGTGTCCCTGCGTACTCAAACCTCTCAGTCACTGCTTCCTGTAAAAGCTGCTATGTTAAGCTGCCTCAGCAACAGAACTGGAGCATCCTCTGTAATAAGGCGGTGGTGCAGCAAAAGGGGGGTTTGCCTCAATACTGCTGGCGGTTCATGGTGGTGCCTCGGGGCTGAGAGTCCTGCCAGGTCACTGCAGGCACTTCAGTGGCCACTTTAGTGCCTCGCTTCACTCTTTTTGTCTCTATTTACAGTGTTTCACCCCATCTGCATTTACAGCCATGGGGGAAGTAGAGAGTGCTGCAGTGCTGCGACACAGCTGGCAGCTTGCCTTTACGTAGAGCTCCTCCTGCTGGTGGAGATGCGGGTACTGCAGCTTCTTTTTCCCCTGTTGTAAATAAATAAAGAGGTGTGTGTGTGTGGGTGTGTGTGTGTGTGTGTGTGTGTGTGTGTGTGGGAGGGGATGAGGTCAGCTAAAACAGCAAGACCTTATAACATCACTTGTGTGACTGGTAGCCCACACACACACATACACTGCTGACAGGGTTGAGGCCCTGCAGACCTGCTCCTTGGATGAATGAACACAGAGGGGACGAGCCGCTGGTGTCGCTCTGACACATTCAGCTTTAGATGAATTGTAAAAGCGTAATCTGTGGTACAAATGTTAAAAGATGGAGAGCCGCAACACCTCAATTTACAATCTGCTGTCACTCCCAAGTTGACTGGAATCAACCCTTGAAACAACTAAATCTACATTTTAGTGTTTTCTGATGTGAAGGTGTTTCCGTGTGGCATCAGCTCATCTGTCAAACTTAACAAATGGATGAATACTTTTGCTTTAAATGTGGAAGAAAGAGTCAAAAATGCCCATTACAATTTCCTGGAGCTCAATGTGACATCTCCTCTCTTCTTCTTTTATCTTGCATCTTGCATCTTCCAGTTGTCCAAAACTCAAAGAATCTCCACTATAAAACAGACAAAAGCAACAAATCATCCCACTTGAGGTGCTGGAACCTGAAAATATTTGCTATTTTTTTCTTTTGTATGTATGAACGTAGGTATAATAATGTCTTTCACATGGACAACATTTAAGAGAATAAGATTCATGGCAGCAAATGAAAGAAGTAGAGCTACAGTGAGTCAACAGAGAATTAAATGCAGCTTTACTGATAACCAGCTAACAGTTGAATCCACTGGTTACAGATTGTAAAATGTGAGCGCTGGTTCTCTTCTCTCATCTGTGACATTAAACCATTGTAGAGGTGGAAATACTTTTTACACATTTTTTACACATAGTCATCAGAGTGCTACACCTACAACTGAGCTGTGAGACCGAGCAGAGTCCACAATGAATGAATGAATGAATTTGTCTTTATTAACGCCAGCACAAAGCCACATGGTGCCTCTTCATCACGGATCACACTGATGAACTGTAATAAAAGTCGCAGCCAGAGAAAGAAAATAACAGAAGCACTAAAGATCATTCATTGTTTTTATTGATAGGTACAACATTAAGACAATAAATGGGCGTCTTGAGACGTAATATTAACAAAGTACACTGTTCATGAACAAGCAACAATAAGACATTTATTATTTCTATCTCTATGTCCCCTGCTGCAGCTAGCGCTCCTCTATCCGGCCTCCCCTCCGTTGCCGATATTGCAGTTCCTTTTAAACTATAATGTTCATCACCATTCTTGCATACACCTTTGTCAGACACAGAAGACAAAGTCTGTAGACATCTCTGTTACACATACTCGCGTACATGTACAGGATCTATACATACAATCTATATCAACAGTAGGTTAACAAAAAGTGCTGTAAATTCATGCTACAGTGCTGTGCTAAATCAAGACTTACAAGTACGCTTTTTCCGCCTAAAAAACAAACAAAAGTCCCAAAATATTGTTGGAATTCTGCTGAAATGTCACACTTTTTTCTGATATTTCTTAAGAAAAAAACTTAGTTGTTACAAAGAAAAACTTTTTTTCATGAAAGAAGCAACCGATTCATTCTAATCAGTGAAATCTGGTCGTTTAATGAAGTCATTAAAAACTGTTATTAAACTTGAGCAGTTAAATAAATTCCACGTGATGCTACAGTTCAATGTGTATAATCGTCGTAAACATTAATCTCATACAACACATTCAACAAGTGAATTTACCGATGCGTTCTACTGTATCTACATTATACAGTCAAATACTAAAAAGTACAAAAAATAGTTTATGCTTCATAGGAGACAAATGAGAACGGACCCAAACCCGATGACGGTGGAGACAATCAAACTAGTTTCACCATGTAAAACGTCTGTGGTATAAAAGTCGGCCCGAATAAGCTCAAACGAGAAGTTCCCTAAAGATGCGTGGCGTCAAATGAAAGCTTGACTCAACGGTGACGTGAGAGAAAAGAAAATAAAGTGCCTGTTGTGTTGATCAGATGAAAATCGCTGTGCATGGCGGAGGTTTCAGAACAGGGTTGGTGTCGGAGTGTGGTGGCGGGCGGAAGTGTCCTCGGGCGTTCAGCGCAGTGAGTTGGTGGGCATACAGTCGCACAGAGCCCTCCTCTCGGCCCTCAGCACCAGCGTCTCCGTCTGCCGTGGACAAAGCAACGTGTCACATCAGCTCAACTCAAGGTTGTGATTTCCACCTCCTCACTGCTCAAAAACCCTCTATATTGCAGACTTTTAAGCTGTTCTGTCTTCTCGGTGGAAGCCATGGGGGCTGTATGCCACCTGTTAGAACCCTGCAGACAGTACCCAGGGCTAAAAAATGTCCTCCATCCCCTCTGCATCATAGGTTCAATAAAGTAATAAGTGAGATGTTTTTATTTGCATATAATTCTGCTTAAGACCTTGAGCTTATAAGCAAAGACATCTGGTATTAAGTATTAAATATAGTGGTATTAAAGATAAAAGAGAAATAAAACATTATTATTGAGTTTAAAGGTTCACTGTTGACACTGGAAAAAGTTTTATTTTCATATTATTTGATACCAATATATCAAAATGTGTCAGCCTGCTATCAAGGTAATTATGGGTTATTATTGGGTTCATTATGATGCAGCAATTTATGTGACAATTTAACTATAATTTATTATTTGCTGGATCACATACATGTATATAAATAAAGAAAATATCATGTATATCACTTGTACGTCCTTGTACACTTTAAGACGCATGCTATAACACTCAGTGGTATACAATAGATGCTAATGAAACTCAAATATTCTCATTTAAGTTTTTACATAAATATATGATTCAAGACATTCACAAAGGCAAAAGCTTAGATCTTTAAAACATAGAAAGAACTCGCCAGTGCATGAAGTGTTTCATCGCAACTATTTTTTCTTCTGAGCTTTAATTGTTAAAAACCGATCCAGGGACGCTGGCTGGGAGTTAGCGTCAGCTAAGCGCCCCACAGACATTACATCTGTGGCTTTACTTCTCCCTGTAAGATAACACTGACATGTACTGGCCCTGCTGAATGAACTAAGTGCATAAAAACAGAATGAAATGCTTACAACACATTATATGAATAAACAGAACGCATGCTAAAACCTTCATGAGATCACATTAAATGCAATAAAATGACCGCACGTCATAAAACCTCCAGTATTTCCAAAGTCACCACCATCACAGGAGATGCACTGATTTTGTTGGACTCCACCTACCCGGGCGTCGAGGTTGAAGGCGGTCTTCTTTAGATCTTGCAGTGCCCTCTGCATAAACTCAAAGGCGTGACAGTCCACACATGGGCGACCTGGAAACGACAGGGAAGAATTCACAGGATGCATCCATATGTGTGTCAGTTGTTTTCTTGGTCGCCTGAATTATCCCATGTGGATTATTTACAATTATACTTTGTAGTTTGTGGTGACATGTAAACATCACAAACTAATGACAAATACAAAAACATGTTGTGCAGCACAAGCACAGGTAGATAAAGCCAGTGGCCTGACTCAGAGGTGCTATATTTACCTAAGGCTTGCTAACATCAGCTAATATTAGCCACCATAAGCTAGTGGTCACACCGGACCAACCAAGGTTGTGTTATTTCTACTTTTAAAACGTGCAGTGTTGCTTTAAAGGGATATTTATGTTGGTTTTATCATTTTGGCTTTCACTGGAGAGGTCTACATTTTGGTGTGACTGTTATTTCAGAAGCTTTTCCTTTAAATAAAGTACATAGCAGGCTGGATCCCAGTGTTTTGTTTGTTTTTTCATCACAAAACGGTCAAATTTCCAATTATGACCAAATGTGGCTGCAGAACAAAAGCAAAGGTTTTTTATCTTTAAATGTCCACACTGTTTAGGAGATGATTAAAGGGGTCTTAAAGCTGCAGCGCAGGCCCTTTTTCATGTTGTGGTGTGAATATACACCAATGAGGATGACCTACAATTCCCAATGAGAAACCTCTGTGGGGACCTGCTATCATTAGCCTGTGACTACCACTAGACTGATCTCCACCGAGCAAACCTTTAAAAACCTGCACTGAACAGGCTCAAAAAGCCCAGTCTCGTGTTTAAATCCACCTACTTTCGGCCGGGATGACAGTCCCACTCTCCTGATCCGCATCAGCTGCACCGAGACAGAGGAGCTGGACCGCCAGCAGGAGCACCGCTGCCTGCAGATAGCCGCTGGATGCCATAGTGATGAGGATGATGATGATGTGATCGCTCACCTCTGGAATTAGACATGAAATTTACAGGTGTGCGGTTTGCAGAAATACAACAAAACGGTAAACGTCCTCACGCGGCCGTCAGTCAATCAAACACAATCTAATAGGCTTTGTTTGGAAAAACAGTCCAGTTTTCATTGCTAAATATTTGTACGTGTTTAAAAAAAATACAATATTCTGAGAAGAATGAGTTGATTTAGCAAACTGTTTGTTCACCTACCGCGAAGCAGTCGATGATATTTTGTAGAACACCAGCTCAGCGCAAGATGCCCACCTCGGGATTGTTTTATGTGGATTTAACGAGCGCGCATGCGCGTGGCATATCAAATTTGGCTTTGGGGACCAGACTCAAGACTTCCGGTGAAAATATTCAAAATAAAGGCATTTGAAAAATGTGCGATTTTGATGTAGATTACATTTAAGTATTTCCGTTTTTTGCCACTGCACTTCATTTCGGAGGGATATACTCTACCTCACCACATTTATCTTCCAGATTTAGTTACTAGATATTTTTTATATTAACTTTTAACATCCGAACATACAACCAGTTTATAAAATATGTTTACGTTAAAGTACCAGCGTAGGCCCATGCACATTACTTTAATTAGCACCATCTCAATCAATTACCATATTAAAATGCTGCTTACATTCTAATACACAAGAAATAATAATACTGATAATATATTTAACACTCTCAGCCATTCCCGCATTATGGGTACTTTTACTTAGATTTACTTTTACATACATTTTTCTGTGAATACTTATCAACTTATTCTACAGTAAACGTTTTTATTTTTACTTGGGTAAAGCATCTTGGTGTTTCTTTTTATATTAATATGTAGTGCAATGCAATGTGCATATATAGTGTTTCATCATTTCCACTTTTTTAGTCATGTTTTGAGATGTCAAAAACCTTATAAAATGTTTAAATAATGTGTACCTTTCTGTCAGTTATACCCACACACAGTTGAATTTGTGAGATGAAATACGCCCTTTTTGAAACTTTATTAACAAAATAACATATAGACAAACAAAACTGGTCAAAAAATTAATATAGCCATAGTCTTAAAGATGACATACATCTTTCTTTCTTTATTTTTCCACGAGATTTTTCATGGCTCAGTGTTGATAAAAGCCCCCCACCCCGCTGTGGGCGGGGTCCTAAATGTTTTCTTAGGTAGCCCGTTAAAATGCCCGAACTCAAAACACTTCTTTTTCCAAGATGGCGTCGATGAAGGACAGCGACACCGGCCTGTGGCTTCACAACAAACTGGGATCCACGGACGAGCTTTGGACGCCTCCGAGCATCGCTTCTCTCCTCACCGTGTCAGTAATCGACAACATACGGCTGTGCTTTTCAAGCTTATCGCCGCCCGTGAAGCTGAAACTCCTGCTCGGGATGCTGCATCTTCCCAGGCGGACCGTTGACGAGGTGGGTTGCTGTGCGTTAGCTAGCTGTTAGCCTTACAGGTGAGGTAAGCTAATTATTAAGTTTTATACACAGTTAAGAAAAAAAGCTTAATCTCCGGCTAGTTGCTGTAAATCAAAACTCTCCTGTTCCTGTGTTGAGTTAGACTTTTGGTGAAATGTCTAACTACGCGATTAAAACTTAAGATAGCGTTAGCTTTCTATCTTTAACGACTGGCGACGGTTAACATCGTTAGCTAACCAAGAAGCATCAAGCTGACGTTTCTGCGTCTTTTTCTGACGTGTTTACCTCAGTTTCCAGAGAGCAACATTAACGCGCATTAAGGTTAGCGTTAGGTAGCTACACGGCTAACTTGACGTGAACACATAATTGCTGTTTTTCCGCAGTGGTTTGCCAGCTACGACGGGTAACATTAGCCTAGCGGGTCTCGCGCAGACATTGTGGTGGGATGGGCACGAGAGCGCTAACTTACAGAGCTGGAGGGCGGTACCAGCATCTAGTCCGACATATCACTTGTCAAGCTGTTCAAACGTTAGATAGCCGTCATCACTGTGCCGTGCATATGCACACAGTTTGCTGAACGGAGACAAAGGACTTACATCTGCAGAAGTGTTTTGTGAGTCTCTGCACGTACAGATCAGATATATTGTGTAGTTTAACAAATGGTAAAAGCAGCATTCAGAAGCAGCATTCAGATGCTTTATCTAAGTTTAAGTGGTAGTACATCAATATGAAGTCCTACAGGTCATAACAGTACAGAAGTGCAAGGAATGAGAAAATATATGTAAAATGTGAATAAATAAATAAAAGCATGCCCCCTTCTGCATTATTAAAGGCGGACTGCTGTGTTGCTGCTGGTCAAAGTGCAGCTAATTTTAACTAATTGACATCAAGACCGCATTGTTGAATTATCTGCTAATTAGTTTCTTGAACAAGTGACAAATTATTTAGTCTATTAAACCTTAGGAAATTGTGTATAATGTCCATCATGGTGCCCAGGATGCTATCTTCAAGTGGCTCACTTGTTTGTGTTTTTCATGAACCAGGTGCACCTAAAGATGAAACCCAAAAAAGCAGCAAATCCTTAACATGGAGAAGTTGGAGAATATCTGACACTGCTGCTTGTCAAAGGACTGACACAAAGAATTGTGTTTGTTAATATTCGGGCTGAAACTGATGATTATTCCCCTTATCTGTGCATCATTTTCTCGGCTAATTGATTTCAAATGTACGGTTTAATCCCATGAACAGTCCAGTATGCTATCATGTATGACACAAAAATGCTGCAAAACATTTGAGGAGCTTCTCCACCAAAGTGGTATTTTTTTCTTAATAAACACTAAAACAATTGCCTCTTACATATGATGCCTTTTATTTCTTATATTCGTTGTTGATGTTGATGATGTTGTCACTTGAATGCATTTTGGATTTTCAGGGTATTGGTCAGAAAAATAAGTAAATAAGTAAATTGAAGACAGCTGTCTGGGCTTTTTTTTACATTTCAGTAAATTCCACATTTAAACTGGAAGATTAACAATCATTAGTTTGTTAAACAGTAATAAGTTACTAAATGATCATGAACTTCCAGGCAGCATGTGCTCGCCCTTTATTTCGCTAACACTGCCGTCCTCTCTTGCCAGATGAAAGAGGCCCTGTCAGAGATAATCCAGTTGGCCACGGTGGACTCAGAGCCCTGGGTGTTGATGGTTGCAGACATCCTCAAATCCTTCCCAGAGACCGGTTCTCTCAATCTGGACCTGGAGGAGCAGAATCCAAATGTGCAGGATATTCTTGGAGAACTCAGGGAGAAAGGTCGGGAATGTGTGATCTGTGTTTCTTTTATGTTTAATTGCATGCAGTAAATGCATGTACACAGCAGTATTTACACTACTTTTTTTTTTTTTTAAAGTACTTCCTGATGCTGGTTGGTTAACCACCAGAGAGGCTCATTGTGGAGATAAACATGATGTCAGTTTAGCTGATCAGTGTGGGGATTTCCTTTCTAGATGACTTATGAGTCACTTACAGTGACTGGGAAGTCCAGCTGAGTGAAGGTCAAGATAACTGAGGCAACAGAGAAGATTTATGACTGAAACATTTGTGTACTTCTTGTAGTTTGTTTTGTATTTGTTCATCACACAGAACTCTTTGTGCTTGAGGTTATTTCGGCTGTTCCTTTATAAAACTGGACACAGTTTAATTCCTTGTACACGCACGTAGCCAGAGCTGCTGGTTTGTGTGTCACATGAACAGTACAAATTAAGCTCGAGTCTCATATAAATCTATAAAAATATTGATATGACTGATATCATTTTCAGCATCCTCCTGCGCTACAAAACTTGTACCTGTAACAACAGTGCTATGTGCAAAAGAAGTTCTCTGTATTTTGCCAGCTGGAGTACTTAACATGTCTTGAACGTCAGTAAGTCAGGTAGCAAAGTGAGCAGTGACACTTAAAGCAAGCACAGACTTCTAAGTGTTTGTCCTGCAGTGAATTGCCGGTCAGTGTCTCCTCTTCTCCTCCCCAGTGAGCGAGTGCGAGGCATCAGCCATGCTTCCTCTGGAGTGCCAGTACCTGAACAAGAGCGCATTAACCACTCTGGTGGGACCTCTTACACCCCCTGTCAAACATTTCCAGCTGAAGAGGAAGCCCAAGAGTGCCACCCTCAGAGCAGAGCTGCTGCAGAAATGTATGTTACTTCACACTTCATCAATACACAAACACAGCATGTCAGTGTCTTCTTTTATCTACTGTGGTTTGCTCTGGCATATAGGCTTTGCCCTCTAAGGCTATTGGGCTAGTGGGTTTATCCCATGCACGCCTGGCTCTGACTCCACAGGCACCGTGCTCCCACTGTGCTCACCGTCCTCAAGCAGAGAAGCAGCGGAGAACAGATGCTTTTGCTGCTAAAGCGGAGCATGTGTGGCCAGTTCGAGAGCGCCACCGGATTTTTCCTCTCTGCTTCTCAGCAGCAGGCTCTTCTTTTTCCAGCCTCATTGCCACATGAGAAATGTTTGTTTTTCTTCATCATGGGGTGCCGTATTGGCTCTCACTACTTGTGTTAGTGGTACCAGACAGACCTGGTGCAGCATGGACTATATCCTTCTTCTCCCTGATCCCACAAGTGATAGTCTTAGAGGGCAAAGCCTGTACGAAACATAATGCCGATGCAGGTTCTATGAGTATAGGTGCAGCCTTCTTACGTTTTGGGCCCCTCTGGCCCCGTGGATGGCTGAAGAAAAGCTGTTTACAGGAGCCGACTGTCCGGTCTCAATGCAATTTATCCTCGGATGACACTGGAAGTGTGACCCATGAAGTACACGACCATGAATGGGAGTTTGTTCAGTGCTGTGCAGGCGCATGAGGGATAAACCCACCAGCGATAGCCTCAGAGGGTTGTGACTGTATCACAGAACCTGCAGTTACACTACATAACTGATGTTACAATTGTATAGAAGATGATAGAAATGTGTGTTTGTTGATCATTTATTTGTTAATGCATATCTGTCCCGGACCCTCTGGCTCATAATGTTGTAGTTAAAATATAGGAAATTGCAATTGTGTGTATGTTTTTTAATTGTGTTGTATCTTCTTTTCTATTCTAGCCACAGAGACAGCCCAGCAGCTGAAAAAGACAGCCGGAGTGCCTTTTCATGCCAAAGGGAGAGGGCTGGTCAAAAAGATTGACACTACGAGTGAGTTGAAGGCCAATAAATGCCCCCACACATCTGCTCCCTCAGCGCTGACACCTTATTTTATTGACTGACCAGAAAAAATACCATCATGACCATATTTTTATCAGCCAAAAAGTTCAAAGTCAACTGTTCTGTCCTCTGTCATGACAGCTCCTCTCAAAGGGATTCCCAAGGCCCCATTCCGCAGCCCCACTGCCCCCAGTATGTTCAGCCCTCCCAGTAACCGTACACCTATTGCCCCTGCACGGACGCCCCTGCGTAAGGAGAGGGGGGTCAAGGTGAGGTTGCATTTCCAAAAACGCTTCCAGAAAAGTTACAACTTTGTGCGGCTGTGTTTTATAGTCATTCATTTCTTGCGTAAATGTGAGCTTCGACTTTTTCTCCTCCTTTTCAGCTGTTAGATATCTCAGAGCTGGACATGGTCGGAGCTGGAAGAGAAGCTAAGAGGAGAAGAAAGACTTTGGGTAAATATATTTCCAGGCCTCCGTCAGTCCCAAGTTGTACAGCTTCACCATCAACATCTTAGTCAAGAGAACATGTGATCGCGCTGATGCTTCTTTATTGTTTTCTTCTGCTGTAGAAACAGAGACTGGAGAGAAAGCAGCCAAAGAAGAAGCAGTGGTGGAGAACACGACACCCGACTACGCTGCCGGCCTCGTCTCTGCACAGGTGCTTCCCTCACGTCTCTCTGATGTTCCTGTTTTGTCTCATGTTACCCCCTCCTTTATCTTTCCTCAGTTTTTCTGCCCCTGTCATAACATATAATCTTTTCTTTTCTTTTCCAGAATCCTCTGCCGTCAACCAGCTACCTACCAGCCACACCCAGCATGGTTCCCTCCTCCTCTTACATTCCCAGCTCCGAGGCACAGCCAGGTTAGACGCGCAGCATTGTCCTGTCCTGCACTTAGTGGATCAACGAGGCAAAGAAAACTTCCCTGCAGGTGTCACATTGTCTTTTCCCTCACTCCATAGCGAACGCTGGCGGTTCTGGACGGGACACGCTGCAGTCGGCTCGCCAGCCGGAGGAGTCAGCGACAGCGGGCGCCGGCGCCACCGCCACCCTACCAGGCCAGTACAAACAGAGGACGCCCATGTACAACGCGAGCAACACGGCCAATCCCGCAACCCCCACGTCCCCCAGCACGCCGGTCTCCACCCCCGCTAGCAACGGGCCCCCTGCAGCTGCGACCGCCAGCCAGCCGGAGACCCCCGCCCAGCCTCCCAGCACGCCTCAGACCCCGACCCCAACACCAACCCCCACACCGGCCCAGCCCCAGCCCAAAAAGAATCTGTCACTCACGGTGAGGTGGAGATGGAGCGCAAGTGTTGAAAGAACATCTCATAAACTCCTTTCCAGCGTTCTGTGTGGTTCAGCTCTCACTGATCTCCTCAGCCAGCTAAATTCTCTGTTTGTGCTCCTCAGAGAGACCAGATGTACGCGGCCCAGGAGATGTTCAAGACGGCCAACAAGGTCACCAGACCAGAGAAGGCGCTCATCCTGGGCTTCATGGCTGGATCCAGAGGTACAGCAGCGATCTAATGATCTCAGCTTTCTCACAAAGCCAGTCCCTTACCGTGTATACCGAGAACATATTCACCTCGTCAAGTGCACCAACACGTTCATGTGTTGTATGGTGTCATAAGAGCATCTCTATCACGCTGACCTGAGGTTATAGGGAAGGAAACTCTTAACACACGCAGCCATTTCAGCATAATATTTCATATTATTATCATTTGTAATTTCAGTTGTTTAAGGACTGAAAACGTTGGTTTTGTCTATTTAGTTTTAATATACAGGTAAGGTAACAGCATTTCAAGATCAGGCTATATCTGTCATTAATGACGTTTGGTGTTATAGTTACGTGCTAAAACTTATGACATCCAGCCGGAATTTCTTTGAAGTCAGACCAGATTTCTGCAAATATTCAGGACATGTGGGGATCTAAATTCCCAGTAGTCAGTCGTAGCTCCTTGTGAGTTTGCAAATCTGTCTGAGTGATCACATCAAATGTCATTTTGGGGAAATTGTCCATTGAGATGAAAATCAGTGGCTGACTCCTCATCTCTCACACACAAACACACACACTCACGCCTGGTGGGACCAGTAGTAACTGGTCTGCTCCCTGTGGTCTGTCCTGCAGAGAACCCGTGCCCGGAGCAGGGGGACATCATCCAGATCAAGCTGAGCGAGCACACGGAGGTGCTGCCCAAAGCCGACGGCACCGGCAGCACCACCATGCTGGTGGACACAGTCTTCGAAATGAACTACTCCACAGGGCAGTGGACCCGCCTCAAGAAATACAAACCCATCACCAACACCTCCTGAGGCGCGCACGCGCTCGCTCAGTCACGCACCCACAATTTCTTATCCACTTCAGAGAAAAAGAAAAAAAAAAGTTTACACACTTAAGTATTTGCATACACGTTTGGGCCAAATCGAGCACTGGGCAGGTGAGATCATCAAGGAGAGAGAGCTCCTCCTTTTGCCTGCGCCGCCAACATGCAGGACTCTATGAAGAATATTTCTGTACTTTTTGTTTGTTTCCATTACCCTTTTTATTGTTTCTGTTTTTAAGTCGCCTCCGATTCCTGAATGCCGCCGGAAGAATCCCTCTGACGGCGGCACGTTTCAGCGTTCGTACCGAGGGGCGCGAAGAGGAGACGAGCCGTCTGTATTTTTCTGTATGAATGTGACATTCGCAGCTTATCCTGGACCTTTCTGAACAGAATCATGAGTTTGGGGGAGAAGAAAAAGAAGAGAACAACGACAGTCATCACAGAGGTGACGAAAAAAAGAGCGGCGAATAATTGCGAATGCTGTCGAGCTCTGCTGGAGCCTTCTGGTAGATGTTTAATAATTTTTCATCCTTTTTCAAAAGAAGGGAAGAAAATAAAGTGACAGCAGACTCCAGGGCGGCGTTTTCATCTTTCTTCCTCGCTTTCGCTTCACCGTGTCCACTCACTCTTCATCATCTGGTGAGTTTAAAGGAGTAGTTCAGCCAAGAAATGGTCCCAGTCAGATAAACGAGGTACAAACGACAGGAAAGATACAACTTTTTTTTTTTTTTTAATTAACTGAAACAAATGAGATGCAGCATGAAACAGGCGACAGTCACTGCAGTTGTGCAACATTCACATTATCAAGCAGGCAGCTACGGTCAGTGCGTTAAACTTTTTTTTACTGTGCAGTACTGTTAGCCAGTAAAAACCAGTGCATACTCCCAGTACACAGTAGCTTCATCATTCTGGATGGCTGGCTTCATGAGCGTGACCTGCCCTCTTTGAACTGTCGTCCACCTTGTTGCGCTTGTTCACGCACGTCAAAAGTCCACCTTTATGATTCATTAGCACCTTTAAAACCTTTAACCTGTCGTGTGCTGACTGAGAGTTACCATAGCAACAGCAGGTTTACTGTTAATAATACACATGTAACTGTACAGGTGCTGGTCCCAAAACAAGAGAGGCCTAACTGTGCCAGTCCTCTAAAGGTCAGTACGAGCAGCACAAACGCCTTGTTTTGTGTGATCATGTGAATGTTTCATTTAAGGTCTACTCATTTCTACTAAAAATCAGCCTTTTTTAAAGCTTGTGCTCGTGACGTAACAGTCACTGAACAGGACAAATTATAAACTCATGACTCACGCTCACTGGAGCAGCCGATTCTTCCATTAGTGCAAAAATCAATCTCATCCTGAATCTTCATCGATCTGATTGAACCTCGTGGTGTTTGTGTACTACAGCAGACAGACGGTCTGTGAGCAGCTCCAGTCTGGAGGTCTGCTCAAAGTGTGAGGTTTTATTTGGCTCCGGGGTCCCTCCAGCCTCCGAACGTCTTCTCCAGGTAGAGAGCCACCTCGAGGGTCAGGTGGTCCTGCAGCTTCCCAGCAATGACCTGCACGCCCAGGGGCAGACCTTCCTCACCCAGACCCAGAGGGCACTGGGTGACCGGCAGCCCCAGGATGTTGATTATACCTGCAGATAGAGACGAATGTCAGGATCCTGTGATAAGATCCATCAGCCGTAACGACCTTTAGGTCACCTTAGCTCTACACTGGAGGGCAGGACTCACCTGTGTAGGTGAAGTCACCGGGCCTCAAGAGCGGGTGGTGGTGTCTGGGAGCCACTCTGGGGTGCGAGGGGTAAAAACAAACACCGTCAGTCCCCAGCAGCTCCTCCATCTCCTTCTGCAGCTTCTCCTTCTGTTGGATGATGAAGGTCGAGGGTTTGGACGCGCGGGTCATCTCCAGCAGGGCCACACCTGAAGACGCCACACACACACACAGTGTGAAGTAAAGGTGAGCATGATAGCATCAGCGAGCTTGTTGATTTTCCCTCAATAAATCATATTCAGGTTAGTTTTCCTCCATGTTTCCCTGCAGAGGCTCTCTGGGGTTCTAGCTTTATGAGCAACAATCAACTTTTGAATCGCTCTCAGACAAATATAAACAAATGAAACCAAGCGGTTAAAAACAGCCTTGAAGTAAAAGTCAAACTTCATGAATACCAGCTCAAATAAATGCTCACCGATAGCAGCCATGGTGTGGTCTGATTTTCCCACCACCCTTTTCAGCAGCTCCCACAGAGGCCACGCGGGTCGTCCCGGTTCCCCCATCAGCTCAGGAAACGGCAGAGGAGGCTGAGGGAGGGAGGGAGGCGTTTTAAAATAATAAATAAAATTTAAAAAAATGAAGACTGCTCGTATTCACACATCAATGTTTAATTTAGCTGTTGGTGGAGGTGGAGCGAGTTTAAAGCTTGTAGGTCAGTCCTGTGGTTCTGCAGAGGCTCACAGAGTGAATCTGAGGGGTTGTGAGACGATTACAGGGAGAAAAACATCATTTCTGCTCCATGAAGTTGTACATTAATCTTTGCTTTTTGTGAAATTTTGAATAATTCTACCCCATTTAACCTTAAAATGTCTATTTTTGTAACTGGTTCACTGGAGGAGTCACTGATTTAATCCTAGGGGGGGCTGGAGGGGGCAGCTAAACAGATTAGTGAGACATTTCTGGGCAGCTGACTACAATAGGAGCTGTGAGTCACGACTCGGCCTGCTTTCTGTCACAGTGAAACATTATTCCACGACGTTTATCTTCATTCCAGGAAAAGCGGCGTAACGCTCGTTGGCCTCCGTCCAAAACTGTTCGCCTCGTTCTGGACGAGCCCGTCAGGCTGACCTACCTTTCCATCTTTGTCAGGAAGACTCATGTAGGTGTCCCAGATCTGGAAGCCGTGGCGGAGCTCGGGGAAACGCACTTCTTGGACCGTCACGCCGAGGTCGGCCTCCAGACGCTCCACCACCTGGAGAACATCACATGTTCAGTTCTAAAAATGTCGCCGCCGCGCCGCGTTTTGCAAAGCTGCAGACTCTTGCAGACAGACCTTCCTCTGAATGTCTATGAGCTCTTTGCTGACGGGGTACACCATAAGAGAGCCGCCGTCGTGCGGGATGGTGAAGAACCGCAGCTTCTTCAAGTCAACCTTCGTGTTTAAAGACAACCTGTGGACACACGAGCGAGGAGCAAATCAGGAAAACAAACGCAGCTGAAGTGACTCTTTGCCCCCCCCGAGGCACCTGCATGCAAATGTGAATTGGAGTTTAAGTATGATATTAAAAGTCGATTCGATTTTAGGACTTTTATTAGCTTATTTTGGAACTAAACTTCTTATCCGCAGGACTTTGTTCGGTACCATTTTTGTGAATGAATGCATGCACGTAAGCCTCGCAGCAGGTGTGTGTCCACATACATGCACGAGCAACCTACTGTGTGAGCTGTACACCAGCAGAGCTCTTACATGTGAGCGTTGGGGCCCGCCATGATCTTGAGCATGGGCAGCAGGTCCTCGGCGTAGCGGCACATGGGACCAGAGCTGAGGTACTCGGCCTGTCTGCCACTGCAAGGCGGAAACTGGTTCTCACAGGACACGACGCCTGCAGACACAACACAGCCCAGCAGTTACAGAGCAGCAGCATCATTCATGTCAACTCCATTAAACATAAGTCCAATTTCACTCTTTTATCTCCGTGTTTGGGCTCCACCAACTCCTCAGTGAAGATCTGGCTCTCTAGCTGCTAAATGTTCCAATATGTTCACAGCAGTTGCTAATTATGTCTGTCTGCTGTTGCTGCTGAGCAGGTAGTGTAAAATTCAAACACTTTTCAAGCACTTTCAAGGTACCTAAACCAAATTTTTCCAGACTCTTGCAGCCTTTATCATCACATCTAAATTGTTGCTATAAAAGCAATTGCCAAAAATAAAGTTTACGTAATTCTTGAATACCTTAATCCATACTGTCAATGTTTACTTCACCAGCTCTTCATATTCACTTAGATCTTAGTTTTGATCATGATTATTTAACACTTGCTAATCTTGACATCAGGAGATGACAGAAAATACGACCGCTGGATCGTTTCACGTCAAATGCTAAAAGATTTTTGCTTCACATGAGCGAACGTGCGGATGAAACGCCAGATTACGTCGAAAGATCGAGCATTTTTCCAGCACCGCGTTCAAATTCAAGCTTATTTCTAAACTGGAAAGCATGACAATTAAAAATGAAGCAGTTTCCAGACTTTCAAGACCTTGAAGGACGCCTGTGTGCAGAAGGGTTTTAGAGCTTTTTCACAGCTGCAGACAAAGGCGACGCGATGAGAGCAGTGAGGCTGCAGGTTCAGGTGATAATCCTCTGCAGGCGACCTGTTCCACTTAGTGTTCACCTCCTCATTTGATTAATTATTTTATAGTTCTGCCAAAGACCAACAGACAGCACACAGAATAAGCACAGGCTGCGTTAATATACATTTAACATTCAGCTCCTCTCACCCGGAGTGGTTTTATGGCCGAATATCCCGTTGAAGAAACAGGGCATTCGGATGCTGCCGCCGATGTCGGAGCCCACGCCGATGACCGCGCCCGCTCCTGCCAGTATGCTGGCCTCCCCGCCTGAGGCAGGCGGAGGACGGGGGAGAGAGGGAGGGAGAGAGGAGAGATTAGCTGCAGCATCTGGGAGCTCTGCTTCTTCCACAGTCTCAGTCAAATTAAAAGGTGCCTTTGACCTCGGTGTCCACATCTCGGAGACCGCAGTGACATTAATAATCAGCCTTCAGTTACCCACAGTACATCCTGCTTTCAGCTAATAATCTTATAAACTATAATATCAGATCACAACAAAACAAACAGAACGGAAGAAGGCTGCACTGATTTCCACTGATGCAGCAGAAGCAGAGCGATCGTCTGCCCCCAGATTTCTCCTTTGAGAGCCTGTGTGTGCGTCTGCAGTGTAATATGATTATCAGGAAAAACCAGGAGCAGCAGAGCGGCCGACTGAACCGACCAGCGGCTGAGCGGACGCTGCTGGAGTCGACGCCGGCGCGCGCCTCCCTGCCTCTGACCTGAGCTTCCTCCCGGGATCCTCTCCAGGTCGTACGCGTTGTTGGTGACGCCGTACAGGTGGTTGTGGGACTCCAGCCACATGCACAGCTCGCTGGTGTTGGTGACGCCCAGAGGGATGGCGCCCGCTCTCTTCAGCAGGGCCACCGGCGGCGCGTCCACGGTGGCCACGACTCCTCGCCTGGAGATCATGCCAGTGGTGAAGGGCATGCCTGCGAGACGGAAACGTGGGAAAAGGTTGACCACAGTACCTTGAGGAGGAGGCTAGAAGGAGCTCCTGGGTGGATTTTTAAAGCGCTGGTTTCAAGTGACTGACAGATTCGATTTCAGGGACTCACCCTGCAGGGCGTAGGACTCTTTGACCGACAGCGGGACTCCCAGTAAAGGCAGCCGGTCCTCCAGCACCTCCTCTCCTCCGGTCTCCTCCTCGATCAGCTTGTCGACCTGAGCCGCCTCCTGGAGGGCGGCGTCGAACCTGGAGGAGGGAGACATAAACTATTTGACCCAATTCTGCTTAATTCCTGATTAAAAAGGCTTGATTTTACGATTACGCCTCATTGTTGAAACAACAACTTCACAGGCACATTTTGTGCAGGAGTCAAGTTAAAAGGGAAAATGGCAGCGTTAAAACAAACAGTAATTTAGCCCCAAACACCCGTTAGGAGGAATTATTGATTAAAGAAACATCTCATAATCTCCAACACCCCAAAGGAACGTCTTTAAATGTCTTCATTCACGCGATCGACCCCAAAAACCTTCAGATTACTATCACACAACAAAGAAATGCCTCAAATTTGCCAATTCACTTTTTATCGATCAACTCGATCAATCGACTGATCGCTGAAAGAGATGAAGAGCTAAAGGCATCAGGGGAGGAGGAGGAGCGAGGCTCTCTTGCCTGTCTTTTACGACGGCGTTCAGCAGAGGGTTGACTTCCTGGATCCTGTCAATGTACGCCTGCACCACCTCCACGCTGGACACCTGCACAAACCCAGCATTTAGAGATTAGTGACTCACACACTCACACACACAACAAGCAGGTCCATTATCAAACAGGTTTGTCCGGAGAGATTCACATTTCCGGAGCTGAAACTAGCTCAGAAACTGCTTGAAATTGCTGTCTAACTGATTAATGGACTCGTCATTTCAGCTCTAACAGAAGCAACACGTGCATCATATCTCCAACAACTCCAATAAATGCAACATTTGAGAATGAACTTAGTGTTTAATATAAAACAGTAAAACCTGCACCTGTCGGTCTAATTAAGTTAATATTGCATTTCTCATGACAGGCTTGCTGTGAGGAGGATGCTTGTACAGAGTCCACTTCATGCAGCCTGTCAGAAGGCGCACAGGTGTTTCTGTACAGCCACTTCCGTATAAAGCAGCACAGGTGTGTGTTACGCTGCTATTCCACAGGTGTGACTGTACGAAGTGACAATTAGCCTGACCTCAAACACGCTAAAGCTCGTCTGTTCAGCCTCAGTCGGCTACACACCTCTTTCCGCCGGATCTTCTTGGCGAGCTGTCTCGCGGACACCAGCAGCAGCGGGTTGCTGACGGGCGGGAGCTTCTTTCCGGACACATCGGGTCTCCGCGGGGACAGGAGCCGGAACAGCGCAAAGACGACTCCCATGACCGCCTTGAAGAGCCATACTTGGAGCTTCTCCAAACGGCTCAGCGACATGTTTCCGGCGCAGAGGGAGGATGGAAGGTCAGCGGTTGTTCGGCTGCGGTCCGCTGAGTCTGCTGTCAAGACCACGGAGCATCAGACTGCTGAGATCACGTTACGCTTATGTGCGACATCAGGTCAGCACAGAGGAGCGAGGCCGAGGACCGGAACTTGATTGTTCCGCCTTCAAAATAAAATAATTAAAGGCGCGCCCTTAAGAAAAATTTGGGACTGTGTGAAACATAAAGAAAACAGAATAAATAATAGATGATTTGATTATTCTTTTCATATATACTCAATTGAAAACAATACAAAGACAACATGTTCAATTATTTTCAAATTTATTTTTGTAAATATATACTTATTCTGAATTTAATGTCACACTTTTTACCTCACCAAATTTACCAAAGTGTGAAGCTCAGATAGGTAAAACGGGCAAAATAATTGTCACCTGACTAAAGCACCACAGTGACGTCACTGAAAATATAAGATGAATGAGCTTTAATGTGAACTCTACAAAGTGCGCGTAGAAGTAGGACAATACGGCAAGTTTTATTTTGAAAAGTCTAACCGGAAGTTCTTGCGGGCCGGACGACTGTCAGCCTCCTGACTGAACAAGGTTAAAGTTTAACCTGACATTTCAACGTATCAGGCTGTAAATGTCTGTCCCGCGCGTGTTAGTCTAATATTTGCATTAGATATATGGTGATGACACTGAAACCACACTAAGAAATTAACTGTTTAATTTTATATAAACGATTTCACTTTTCACACAACTGAACACTGGCAGGCACTGTAATAGAGTTAAGGGCTTTAATCAGTGCATACTCGGTATTCTCTGAGTGAAATGTAAAACATGCAAGTCATTCTGTGGACAATTAAAAACAGCTTTGTTTTCTATGTTCCTCTGATGGTCTCAATCAGCGGTCGAAAAGAAACTAATACTCCCTCAAGTAGGTGGCTTGTACTTGTACTTAACTGCTGTACTTTTACTTAAATATTTCCACCTTATGCTCCTTTACATTCGTACTCCTTTCACACTACAGGGGAACAGTGTATTTTTACTCCACTGCATTTATTTGACACTTAAAGTCACTAGTTACTGTTTTTTTTAGAGAAAACATGATATAATGCAATACTATACTACTACTGTAGTATAAAAAGTATCTAAAACTGGCTCCACATCAATGAGGTAAAATATTAAAATGCTCTTTTATGTATTTTTTGTAAACTGATACTAACACTTAAGCTTGAAGTCAGGACTCTAACTGTAATGGTGTATTTTTAGACTATAATATTTCTGCTTTTATTGGAGGATCTGAGCTCCTCTTCCTCCTCTGACCTGCAGTATATAAAGTAACTCAGATTATCTGCACTTTGACCAGCTGCAACATTGAAGTGATGTCCACCGTCTTTCGTTATGAACAAATTGACTCTAGTAGATCACCGTTGTGCCCTAAATGTAAACTTACAAATGGAACATACATACACTGCTTTTGGAGCTGTCCAAGAATATCACATTTCTGCTCTTGTGTATCTAAGGAGATGAGCACAATATTTAAACACAGGATATGTAAAGATCCGGGCCAGTTTCTTTTGGGCGTGCCACCAACACACCGGGTTATGGACGTTAAGAGATCCAGGCTACTGAACAAACTCTTATTTCTGGCTAGAAAATGTATATTATTTAATTGGATTAATGAGAAACCCCCCAATGTAACTCAGTGGTATAAAGAAATTTTTATGGTTCTCCCTATGGAGAGACTAAGTGCTGAGTTAAAGGGAAATGATGACATTTTTCTGGAAATATGGCAGCCTCTGATGGATCACTTGCCTAAAGATCTATGTGAAACTATCCAGAGGGGTAAGGGCACTGGATTAGACGACCCCAGGTTAAGTCAAAAAGCACCAAGATATATTATTTAGTGTGCAAAGGTGTATAGAATTTGATTTGATACTATTGTTGTCTTTTCTCTGTTTGTTTATGGATTTTGGTTTATGCCCCCATCCCCCTTTTTTCCCCCTTCTTTTTCATCGATCCTATTTTTATGTATTTTATCTCCCCCCAGCTCAGACCAACATTCTTTAATGTATATTTTCACGTATTATTATATTGTACATTTTGGAAATAAAGCAAAATCTGATTATTAAATCAGATTTTGTGAAATCCACATTAATGCATCAATAATTATAACCTGGTGATATAATACACTTCATTCTGTGTTAGGAGGGACACCTCTTGTTGCAGGCAAACCAAACAGGCTCCGGTGCAGTAACTGTCTGCGAACACTAGACGGCAGCATTGCTAAAGACTTTCGTTTCTCATTGAACGTACAGAGCACGTAGCAAAGAGAAAAAAACTGCCTCTGCAATGCAGGTCAGTGGGTTAGTGGAGAATCCATACTGAGTGTTTGTTGCAGGCGGCTCACACTGCAGCAGCACCACCACCACCACCACCAGCACCAGCACTGTCCTCACCCTGTGCAGCCCGTCTGTCTCTGAACCATCAGAGAGGCTCAAAGTGGTTCTGACTGAACGCAGCGTTTGACCTTTGATAACATCTTATCAGTTTTCTCTATGCTGAGTGTTCCTGCCTCTTATCTCAGCGACATCTCTTGCTTCATTTCTCTACTTCCTGTAGTACTTAAATAAATAAAGACACAGTTTGGTTAAAACCAGTGGTGGAAAGTAAAGCAGTGCATGTGCTCAGGTTCTGTGCTTAAACCTGAAGTACTAATACTTAAATATTTCAGACTTATGTCTCACCTGACTTCTCCTCCTCTATTATTTTAGTGACAAATCCTCACTCCCACACATTTATCTGACTGCTATAATAACCAGTTACTTCAATTACAAATTAAACCATTCAGCAGTATTATAATATATATAACAGCATTCCAATTATGAGATATAATAAAAATCCATGTAACAAACACAGGAGCTGTTTTTCTGCAAAGAAACAACAAATACTTTTACTTGTACTTGTGTACTTTTCCCTTTATTTGAGTAAAAGCTAAAACTGTTGCTGGTGTTTGCATCAGTCTAAGAGCATCTTAATGAAGAGTGAAAACATTAATCATCAGTTATATGTTTTTTGGTGGCATTCATGTGTTAAATAATGGCTCCTGTATCTGTTATTTAAAAAGCAACTAGACTGAGTGTTTCACTTACGAGAGGGGGTTTGTGCATAAATCACACCAGTTGTTCTGTCATATTAGAGCGTGAATAAAAGAAATGAGCAATCAATAACTTCCACAGAACGGCAGCGACGCCCTGCCGAGCTATTTATTGATCCCATTATTTCAGGAGAGGCCTCATTTCACGGCCAGTTTTGTGATGAAGAGATGACGCTCAGAGGCAGGAAATTTAAGCTCGTCAACTGGATGAGGTGGATGCCCTGCACGCTTTGACACACTGCTTCACACACACCCACTAGCACGCACCTGAGAGGTAATAAACTGCATTATTCTGTGGACTGCCACTGAACTAAAAGACAAATACAGCTCAAAGGGCTGCAGCCAGTCCCCCCAAAAAACACAAAAACACAACAGAAGTCTCAGCCAGGTGGAGAAAAACAGATCATTCTTTACCTGTAAGGTGAAACCTGAGGTTCAGAAAATGAGCAGGCGTGTAGAGACAAGAGGGGGAAAGCAGAGAAAACACTCAGCTGACAGCGTTTGTGTCCCTGTGTGGAGCTGCAGGAGGAGCGCTGCCGTCTGGGAAAGTGCACAAAGCGAGTTCAACTTAAGTTAACTGCTCATTGTTCAGAGATTACGCGATGTCTCCGCCGTGTGCTTTAATGGGAGCTGGAAAGCCTTCGTGAATGCAGGCCTCCAGGGTAAAACGATACGGGGTCAGTGGACAACAGGACGGCTTTGGGCGCTTTTGTATTGATCTCTCCTGTCTCTGCTGTCACAGTCTACCTTTAGCTCGATGTTTTGACTCTCACATTGTAGAAGAAGTCCAGTGACACTCAAACTCAGATGGATCACACATAGTCTTATCCAGGCATTTCATTTTCCTAATGAGATAACAGAGAAAGCCCCTCCTGTCTGCTTCCAGTAATTGACTTTACTGTTCCCTTTGGAGGGAGCAGCGCTGCACCCTGATCCACTTTCCAGCACCTCCGCTCCGCCCTGGAGACCAGCACAGGCTGATATGTGCCCCGTGGGGGTAAAAAGCTGCCTGTGCGTGATGGTTTGCGAGCGCCCAAGTGACCGTTTTCATCACTTAAAATGACAAGAACCCAGATTGTTCTTCACAGAGTGGAAACGGCAGTGGAGCATTGTGGGATTCCTCACTAATCCAAATCAGGATTAATTAAGTTTTTTTTTGGTTGTTAAGCTGTTTTCTCATGCAGGATCCAGTGTTTTAGAGCAGATGGAAACTGCTCAAAAACCACCACCTGCAGAAAATGTGCAAATGTTTTCCATGTGAATTAAATCATTTGCTTCTTGGGCGCACGCTGGTTTTCACATCTGGAGGCTTCATCTCTTCTTAAAGTTCTTTTTAAGATTCTGATCCACACAAACAAACAAAACACCTTTAATAAACATCTTTATTAACTAACTCATTCTACTGTATATTCTATCCTGTTGGACAAACTTTAAACGTAAAGTAATGAAGTTTTTTTTTTCTTAAATCTGAAATGAAACCTGCACAACCACTCAGCATTTATTTCTCTACTTTGATGCTTTGGCCAACTAAATCAACACAACATCAACACAAAACATGCAACGTGTACAGATGATCTCAAACATAAATTATTACTGATATTACACGACCTCCCTCCACTTCACTGCTCATATTATTAAATATTTAAGAAATTAATGTCTCAAATAGATTTTTATATACATTTTATAAATCAAACATATTATTCTCTTGTTTTTTATGTATTTATTTGTTTTATTTCTGTGATTTTTCTTGCAGAAAAATGAGAAAATATGATAAGAAGACAAACTGACAGCTGCAGTTAGCAACAGATTTTTACATGTGCCTTATTTTTATGTATTCATATTAGAATAATTATTGATTACTGGTTAAAAGAACCATATGCTGTAGCATGCATTATGTATACATCTTGTTTGTATGTGTTACATATGGCAGCTCCATCTCCACATTACTGTCTGTCTACTCAGCAGACGTCTTTCATCCAGCATGGGAGGAGGGGGGAGATTGAAGAGGGAGGTGGGGGTAGGTTGAGGGGAGCACCTCCTCTCCTCCTCCTCCTCCTTTGGGGACTGGCGTGCGGGCACATGAAACAGCTGGTGTGCTCCAAAAACCAATTATAGAGGCCCCTGGCCCCCCGCCTGGCTGCCTGTAAGGCCAGGCGGGGGAGAGTGTGATCGTTAGCGCCCACAGATGAGTCTTAACGAGGGGCCGCCACCGGGATGGGAGTCACAGCAGGTTCAGGATATAGATTTGGCCTGTCCAGACCTCCGTGTATAGGTGGAAATTGGAATTTTAGATGCAGGAGAGGCTTATATTTGATGTTTTATTTACACTGTACAGTGTAATGAGAGCAGGGGTCCTGAGCAGAGCGCCGTGCAGATTTGGGGGGTTCAGGTGTGAGATGCAGTCATATGGAGCGATTTCAATGAGGCAGAGCTGTTTTTCGTGCTGAAAATATGAAGCAAACAAGGCAGGTTTCATCACGTCGTGGCTGAGCTTCCTTTCCATCGCTGTGCCGAAGAGCTCGAGGTTCAGTTTTAGTCTGAAGTTTACTGCTGTGGTCTGCGGGGACTGATCTGTCTTGAGGGGAGGATGGGAACAGCTCAGGTGTTCGATGCAGCACGAGCCCGTTATTGATCCTCTTCCAACTGGACGCTGTTAAAACTTTTCAGCAGGGGATCTGAATGGGAACCACATGAGCCGGCCTCATTAAAATACATCTTTTATCCCTCCACAGACCATAAGAAAGATGGAGTCACATTGATTTTAAGCCCTGCGTCTAGTCTTACTATAGTGGGGGGAAAAAAGAGGATTTTGTAGTTGAGATAATCAGCACCTGTTTTCATGGATCTGCTGCCTTACACGAACATTTAGCACCTACGTTTGCAGAAGACAACCAACTAACTAACTAAAAGACAAAAATGTTAACCTGCTGGTGGCGCTAGAGTCAAGGGATCATCAAAGTCATTAGTCTTCATCCTCTGGGGATCAAGAAAGTCTGCACAAAATTTCATGTTAATTAAATTTTCAGTCTGGAGCAAAGTGGTGGACCACCATCCACAGGGCTGCTGTATAGCCAAAAAGTAGAACAGTTTCATCCCGTCACACCACGGTTTCATGACGCTCTTCCAGGCGTTAACATCAACACACATTTGCCTTGACGTTAAGAGGGTTCGAGGAGTTTGTCTCATTGTTTGCTCGTCACACAGATAGTTTGGTTATTTGGGTGATCCGCCATAAAGACAACGGAGAGTCAGCAGATGAAAATCTCTGCCTGAGAATATAAAGCCCAACAAGGTAATAAAGTAATCTTGAGACTAGTCAGAAAGGTCAGCGGGGGTCAGCATCATCCCCCTATCGCACACCTATACACACACATGCATGAATGCTTGCACATAATCCCCACACACACGCTCAGTGAAGCCCAAAACAAACATAACAGTCAGTGTGATGAATAAGTGATCAGCAGCACTAAATAATAAATAGTACATATTATCATCAGTGACAATGCTGGACTTCAGTGTTTTTTCCTCTGGCTTTAGGACAGCACTAATAACTCGACGGATAAATAATGCAGCGACAGACCTCAGATCTGCTCCTCAGCTCGGAGAGCATCGCACGCCTCCGGCTCAGTGTGTGAACGGTGTGTCAGCGAGGTGTGACGTGGCTCCACGCTGTGTGACACACTTCTTCATGGCTCTCGCTGGCTCATGCACCCTCTGGGTGTCCCACACAGTGCTCACAGTCACAGTAAAGCATCAGCATCCATGGACGTATCATCCTCTACACCTCTCACACAGAACACGTCAGCTTTACTCGAAGTGTCTTTATCTTGTCTTGCACTGCTCAGACTGCTTTGACCTATTTCATCCTCTTATCTCTTATCACGTTCTTCATTCGACTGAATTTTAGATTTGTTTGGGCAATTACTCGCTCTGGCTTTCTTCCTTGTGTGAAGCACTTTGCAGGCTGGGTTTTGAAAAGTGCTCTGCACATAAAAATTTTAATGTCTGCATCCATTAAAAGGCTTCGTTTGAACTCTGCTCAGAGTTTCTGTATTATCAGATGCTGAACTGCAGGAAAACCAATGCTAGCCAACACATCCCAACTGGACTCGCCATTTACGGGTTAAACCCTTATTTGATAACTACTTAAATGTTTCCCATTGGGCTAATTTACAGGATTTCAGCAGGAAAGTGTCCACTCAGCATGTTAACAGACAGTCAGGTTGGGAGTTAGAGTCTTGAAATGGCTTTAATAAATACCAGTTTGGCTGGACTACCTTTATTTGCAAGGCATCATCAATTCCACTGGTTTCTAATGAACAGCCTCACCTGCCTGCTTGTGAACCCTGTGTATCTGTGCTTCAGTCCCTTTTTCACAGCCACCAGGAGGTCAAACTCTCCAGCATCTGAGAAAAATCTAAAGAAAAAAAAATCATCCTGAGATCTAGACCCCCATCCAATTACCAATTTCCCAACAGCCCCAGGTGCCCCACATGTCACCTCATTCTAATAATCATATTTGTTCATTAATCTGCATCAATAAAGCACAATACCAACGAGGCCTTGGGACCCTCTGTCATGAATTAAAGTTGTGTTTTGATTAGATTATGATTGCTCATAATCTGCACACACGTGACATCTGTCTAATTAAACACATACTGATTGGGTGACTGGATAGTGTAGCGCAGCCAGGCTCATAGGTGAGAACTGGGCCAGTTCAAGCGCCCCCACAGGTGCATTTTTGCGGTGATCACGTGTGGGCCCGCCCCGCCTTACCGCCTCCAACAAAGCACAGCAAAAGTCACTGCTCCTCTTCCTCCATGCGAGCAGACTCACAGCGAGGCAGGCGCAGAGCGGCGGCGGCGGCAGCAGCGGGGACGTAAGACGAAACCACTGGAGCCAGCGTGTGTGTGCGCGCGCGTGTGTGTGTGTGGATGCGGTTCACGCTGGCGCAAAAAGATGATTAATTAGTAAAATTAAGCTCTCGGTAACCGGACGCCGCAGCTGTTCCGGGCTCGGGGCTCCACAGAGGACACCGGCGCATGTGGAGGTTAAGGCCAGGTGAGTCGGCTCCTACTTTGCAGGCGAACACGCGTGCCCCGCTCGCGCTCCGTGCGGTTGTGCGTCAGCGTTTTTTTTTTTTTCAGTTTAAACCATGTAGCTGATACACATATGTGAGTGTGTGTGCGTGTGTATGTGTATCCGGAAGGGACTTTAGTCCGTGACAGACGAGCTCACGAACTCGGCTCAGTTTGGCATCCATAATTTACAAGCCGCAGTCGTCGGGCTGTGGGGAGATCCGCGACACGCAGGTTCCTGCGCAGCACCGCGAGGCTCCTGCAGGCTGCACGCGCGACCCTCAGTGTGACCACGAGCGCATCCATGAACGCTGCGCGAGTGGATCAGTCTTTAAGAGTGCGCGTGTGTATGTGTGCAAAGTGCGGAGAGTCAGATATCTCGCGGCATCCACGGCTGTTAGCGCGGAGCCGATAACGCGTCAAACAGCCCAGCAGCTCCCTCGTGCATTTGCTTTTCTGCTTAATGGCACCAACGTTTTTCTCACGCGCTCCGCAGTTTGATCCCGGGTGTCCTCACGGCAACGAAAATACAGTGTTAGAGACGCAATAAGGCTTAATCATGCGTTTAACCACTGTGCGTCAGTGCAAGAGTTTGTGTGCTCTCTGATCATTTGCCGCGCTGATCAGATGCGATATCGCCAATAACTCTTGTAGCAGATGCAGTCGGTGTAAGTTTCAGTGGCGGATCAGTCACATCAGACGCACACACTTATGATAGCCTATTAACGCCCCTGTTTCCGCCCCTCTCTTCACTCTCCCTCTTCAGTTTTAATAGGCTGCAGCGTCACTGAGGCCGCTCCGTGCGCACTGGAAACCCGGCATTCAATTGGTGGAACCGGGAGGGGAGCCCCGGCCTTTTCCACTGCAGGAGGAGCAGAGTTGAGGAAACCGAGGGAGAGACAGACGCCGCTGCCAAGACAGCAGGAGCCGCCTGCGCAGTTCGGAAAACGGCACAGCCTCCTCTGCTGCACGGCATGAGGGAGTTCAGCCAAACTGCGCACTGACTGCAGGATGCAGCGCTGCAGCTGCGTAGTTTGTTAGACACAGACAGACTCAAGCTGGTTCCGGACCTGTGCGGGCATTTGACAGAAGAATTAGGCCTAACCGGCCGCTGACAACGGCTGCGACATTTGGTTCCCCCGCTGAGAGTTGATCACCCCTCCCCTCCGGAGAGCCCCGCGCTGTGGCCTTGTAGCGGACATGGGAAATGTAAACAGTAGTCGGGCTGGATTTTAAACTACGCACACGTCCCACGTCCTCCTCCCGCCTCCTCCTCCTTCTCCTCCCGGGCCGTCCGAGATGGAGATGGAGTCGGAGAGGGTCGAGCCGGAGCAGGAGGGAGACGCGGAGCCGCCCATGCACAGCGTCCACGGAACCAACCGGATCAGACCGTCCTCCTACCGGGCCCTGCGCAGCGCCGTGTCCAGCCTGGCCCGCCTAGACGACTTCAGCTGCGAGAAGATCGGCGCGGGGTTCTTCTCCGAAGTGTTCAAGGTGAGACAAAGCGTGTGTGTGTGATGAGTCTGACTTTATTTCTCAGTAAGTTCCGCACAGGGTGTCATGGTGAGGACAGGCTCGAGGTTTAATGCTCAAACCCTCCTGCTCTCCATCACACACGATCATTTGGTCTTTATTGGAATATTTAAGCTGATCAGACAAAGTGTGCAGTGAAGTGAACTTCCTGACAGCCCTGCATGAGGTGTTGACTTGCTGTTAAAGTGGCAGCCCATCTGTGGCAGCCAGTGCATCCCAAACCAAACACCGTGCAGGGGAACAGCAGGAGGAAGTTGGTGATGGAGGTTATTTTCTTCTGGAAGGATGGTGTCATGGTGGAAATTTACACCTCACTGTTCCATCTAATGGTCCTCTGCTCTCCACACGTGTGACCCACATGTGGTGTAAGGTGGACTCTGTGTGTTTTGGTGTGTAAGTGGATACGGTCAGGACAGGTAGATCTGGCACACACGCAGGTAACCTTATACACGGCTCATCTCTGCTGAGGAGCAGCCGCCTTCCTCCCTCTGTCAGGCCGCACAGAGGCTGATTCTGAGGACGCAGCCTGGTGTGATGGTGTGAGGGATGTGCACAGTACAAAGAGCTGCTGGCCAGGGAGCAAAGAGCATCACAAACTGACTTTATATCCTCACATGATGAAATGTTTAAGGAAGAATATTTAACATTTTTATTTGATGCGTTCAAGGATCACCAGGGTGAAAGAGTCGGACATATTTTAGCTTTATGAGCCACTTTTCATTATTAATTATTCATTTTGTTTAAAAAGTCTTTGAAAGTAGGGAAACATTTCTCTCAGTCCCTCGGGTGATGCCTTTTTTTTGTCCAACCAACAGCCAAACACCCAGAGATATTCAGTTTACTCTCTCATATGACAAAGAAAAGCGTCCAGGATTTCTCTCTGAATGTTAAATCATCAGGCTGCGCTTTGATTAACTGCCTGGTCAGATGCAACAGTTTTGATCAAGAGATGATTTTATAGCACTGCCTTCTTCTTTCTGCTGAAATGAATCTAATGTTGTGATGTTTTGTTTTTTTTTTTTTTTTTTTGGCGCTCACCAAACTTACATGCACATTAACAACTGAACATCACTCACTTACAGCATGAGTGTGATTATCCCACATAACGTAATTTTACTACAGATGAGTCAGAGCAATGTCAACCCTTTTTAAAGTGACTTAACGTGCCTGTCGTGCTGAAAGTATGAATCAATTAGCCAGCCAACAGACATGAATTGATAATCAACTAAAGGTTATTTAGCAAATACAAATGCTAGATATTTGCTGTTTGTCTCACATGTGAGGATTCGTGGCTTTTCTGTGTTTTTGTTGACTGTAAATGTGTTTTATCTGGGGATTTTATGTGTTTCATCTCACAGCGTTCTTAGACAGTTTGCATTGTTGTGCTCAATTGTATGTAGGCTCATATGCACAACTGGATTTTTTTAGGGGACTTTTAGGGGAATTTATGTGCATGTTATGCAGAATGTAGCTGGATATTTCCCTTATTTCCCTCCTGCTTCAAACTAAAATGTCAGTGTGTAGTTCAAGGTCTCGTGTCTTTTTGGAATAATAGACCCCTGCAATAAAAAGTAAGATTTAAATGATTAAAGACAGCTAACGTGTGGTGAAGTAATGGCAGAGCAGACACTTGACATTACAAATAAAATCCAGCTGTTTGTTCATTTTTTTTATCCGATCACACATGCTCGTATTATAGTAATCAGTCATGTAAGCAGGACGCAGCCTTAGTCTTCACTTTCAGCAATAATGCCTGTAAATTAAACAAACATCAGAGGTGTAATTGCCTACGTTAATGCGCGGTTGTTAATAAGAGATTATAAGGAGCTCTTTAATGCTGATGCAGGAGTGTGCCAAGACTCATTGGAGCAATAGCAGTGTGTATTCTCTCTAACACCTTTCCTACTTCCTCTCTCTAGGTACTGTATATGAATCCCCCCATTTATTAAAAAAAAAAAAAAAAAAAAAAAAAGGAAAAAAAAGCAGGTGTTCTGGCTTGTTTTCAGGTTATCCTGTGGGCTTTTGAAGGGTTTTATACAGCGGAGACAGCTGGGACATGAGGGAAAAAGGCCATTTATCAGGATAAAAATTGGGCTTATATCGAACTTGGTTTCTTTCTTCTCCTATTTTGTATTCAATTTATTTGAAATTTTGTACATAAACACATGTGACATGTAAACATGTGATGTGTATACATATAATGCTATGATTTCTGTTTTTTCTTTGAGCTTTGGGTTTGGGCTGCAGCTAATGATTATTTACATGGCAGACTGGTCTCTAAAATGTCAGAAAATAGTGAAAAATGCCCATCAGAAGTTTCCAGAGCCAAAGCGGATGTCTTGTTTTGTCCAAACAATGAGAAAAACCCCCCAAATATTCAATTTACTACCATATAAAACAGAGACTCGCAGTAAATTATCACAGCTTGGAGGCTATAACAGCACATTTTCTGTTCTTCAACTAATTGATAAACTGACAAATTGTTTCCGCTCTGCTTTGCATACACAGTATATGACAGATAGATGTCCTGCTGCATTTTTATGGCGTCTTCTAATCCCGTGTTGGATGAGCCACACGTTTGGCATGACGAGTAAATAAAATTTACTATAGAGTTCAGGTTAAAACATGAAAACTGGCAGCACTGTGGAGTCATAGTTAAACAGTGATTCATACTTCTATATTTAAGCCTTGCAGACCTGATGAAATGAACGATCAGCTTAAATACTGTTTTTTTTGACATTTCATCTATTTGAAGGTAAAAGCTAAATTAAATTTTCCTTCTGAATGATACGGACTTAAATGCTGCACGGCCAAGTCGAGCCTCACCTCGTTAGATAAAGAGTTTTTGTGTTGTGACTTTGTGAAAAAGCCTCTTCCAGCGCACTCCTGAAGCCACTCCCTCAGCTTTGCCCTTTGAATGGCCAATGAGCATGCAAATGTCACAGTGTTTACTGCTGGCTTGTCTCATTGGCACTTCAGTTTGCCCTTTTGATTGCGCCGTATAAATGCAAAATTGTTACCGAAGCTATCAGTCACATTTGAAAAGTTTGCCGGCACGGCTGACTGAACGCTTGTTCTTGTACCCTGATTTAGCTCAGAGGGAAAGAACCGAGCGTTCTGCAGGAAAACCTCTCAGATGGGTTATTAAATTCAGCAGTCACTAAAATGTATATGGCGCTTTAACTTCGGCTCAGGCTTTGAGATGTCTGGCACAAAGCTCTGGCCTCCTACCATGTGTGTGCGCTGCTGCTGAGCTTCAGCCTTTAGTGCACATCAATGGAGACAGGCAGCCATTCACCTCTCCAGTGTGCAACCCGAAGAAACAAGAGACGATAAAGGAAGGGAGCACACGTGTTGAGACAAATCCTTCAGGTGCTGTTTTTCATCCTCCTTTAATATTCTTCAAAGGAAAGTTCCTCGTGTGTGTGTGTGTGACCAGTTTTGGCCTTGTGCGAGACTCCTGCTTTTGTTTCTGTTTTTAAATCAGCCTCAGACTCGACCTGAAAACCTTAAGGCTCAAAAGCAATAAGAACCCCTCAATCACAGATATTGCACCATCACTCAACAGCTCAGGTAACTACAGGAAGTAGTTATTTATTCTGCGTGTTACCTGCGGCTGCTGTTTTTTTTACTTACTACTCTTACTGTGTAACTGTGCCATTTTCCATCTGATTCAGTGTTGATAACAGATCTACATATTTGCTAATCCAGATGGCAGCTGCTGTCTAAGAATGAGGAAACACGGGACAGGCTTCTTATTGGATTTGGTTTCCCTTCTCCAGAATTTACATGAGACATGGAAATCTCACGACACTGTTTTCAGAAGCTTCCACAGCATCCTGGTCTTAAAATGACATTGCTGAAATTATTTTGTGGATCTGTTTTGGCCTTTGGACTCCAGATTGGAGCCAGTGTTGCTAATCGCTAACATGACATTTGTAATGGTTTTCAAACACATGGTTTACCTCACGTACATTTTGCAAAAACACTCGCTTTCTTGTCCAAAGTGAGATGAGAACATTGATACCACTGTTATGTCTGCTAGGCCAAACATGAAGCTACAGCCAGCAGCTGGTTAGCTTACCCAAAAGCTAACAAACTCCAGCTACCAACACCTCTAAAGCTCACATATTAATACATTATCTCTTGTTTGTTTAATTTGTACAAACACTCGTTGTAATGTAGTGATTTTTATGAGGGGTTGTGTGCCAGATTTTGCTAGCTTTGGTCAGAGCTAGACTACCTGTTTTACTGCAGTCTTTGTAGCTAGCTACAGTAAGCTAACAGCTGCTGGCTGTAGCTTCATATTTACCGTACATACATAAGAGAGGTATCAATCTTAATGTCTAACTTTCGACAAGAAAGCTGTAAAACATGTTTCCTCTGATCTTGAACTATTTCTGTACAGTGTTGTATGTATTTTTATGTACTGTATGTTTAATTGTGACCTGCCAAAAGACAGCAGATAGCAGTTAGCTTAAAGCTAACTCTGGTATGATGCATCAAACTGTTGCATTTATGTTTAAATGTTTTTTCCTACCCTGCTAGCTAAACCTTTTTAGTGAAACGCTGAGAGTTTTGAATGTTTTTAGAAAGAAATGTCTCCGCTGCTTCAGACTTAAGGTGGGTTTCTGTCAGCCTGGTCACACCCTGGTTCGTAGGTTGAGATGAGGCCTGATTGTCTTGTAATCTCGGTAATTTCAAGGCTGATACAAATGTGTGTCCTTGTAATTGTTGCATCGAGTGGGAGGTGAAGCTGAAATTGAAATACATTTCCATGAGTCACATAGTGAGAATTTTCTCCATCACAAAACGAGTCATCATGGTAATTATCGTACTGGCTGTGATTTAGCCCGATTAGAGTCTTGTGATGGAGGTGTGTGTGTGGTTGTGAAGGGCTGTTATGCTCACACATGATATGATGATGATGATGATGATAAGCTGAAGCAGAATAATTAGATAAAGAGGGGTTTTAAAACAGACTGGAGTCTCTGAAGGACAAATACTGTCAACTTGAGTGAGGGGTTGATGGGTGTATACACTTGTGTATACTGTATGTGTGTGTGGCCATGTATTACTCGTGTTGTGGGTACATAAATCTGTTTACACAGTCACACTGTGGGGACTCGCCTTCATTTTGGGGACAAAACACAAGTCTCCATAATGTAAATCATTAAATTTTACAGTGAGGACTTGGGCTAAGGTCAGGATTAGACAAGCCGTGGCTATGGTTAGCGTAAGCCTCCAAGGAATGAATGTAAGCCAATGTGATGTCCTCTGAAATGATGGAAACGTATGTGTGTGTGTGTGTGTGTGTGCATGCATGCGGCAGCTGCTTGTGACAGCAGTAATGTGAAGGAAATGTGTTGCCAAACACTGCTGTGGTGCCTCTACTTGTGTGTTTACAGTGTGTGCGCAGAGCCAGTTTTCATCTGCCAGCATCCTTTCTGCAAGTCACTACTGCAAAAGTGTTGTATACTGACTTTCACTAACATTTTGTGATGATATGATCACATCATACTATGAAAAAGTTATCCTTTTACAGAATTTTAAAGTTTTTCAACCACTGAACAGCCTGAAAAAGCTTTTTGGGTATTTTAACTATTGAGCGATTGATTGGAAAAGTAATAAAATGAAGCTTTCATTTCAGCCCTACTCCTCTTCCTTTGGGTTAGCTTGGTTATCGCAGAGAAGAAAACTGAATCTTGGCTTCACCTTATCATTTTTGGGCCCGACTCCTCCTGGAAAACAAAGAGATAGTGACTGTGGGACTCTCCCATCAGGACGTGTTGAGATGTGACCAGTTCTTAGGAAATCCTGGCGGCGGAACAATGTCAACTCTGGAAAGATGGAACGACAACAGAGGAGGGAAAAGAGTTGAATAGACACAAACCAGGATCCATCATCAGCTGTCATCTGTGTGCTTGTGATCATTTTCAGTGTTTGGGATTAGGAGGGTGTGTGTGTGTGTTGCTATTGGTTGGTGGTGTTGGTATGGGAAAGCCAGTGCAGACTTGAACATCGGTGGCTTAGTGTAGCACTTTTCCCTCATTATTCCTCTCCTCCCTCGCTCGAGTCGGGACCTGCTCCGCTGCCACTCGCTTCACAAGTATTTAGCTTTGTTTATGTTCTGCACAGCCGCACAAACACGAAAGCGCTGAGCATGTGACATGCCTGTCTTCACTTGAACCGCCGTGTTTATTGCTTAAAATATTTCGACCGGACCAGGGAGTCAAATAGAGAAGTGTTGGGCAAGAGTTGCACAATTATCTGTTTTCAGATCCCTCCCTCCTTTCCATCGTGGTTACCAATGTTTTTAGACATTTATGTCAAGAGAGGGTGTAAGTGTGTTTACATCAGTGCACAATGAGTGTTTCCTCCTGTCCACATGTTGGCACCGCGGTAGTCTTTAGCTAAACCTGGAGGAAGGCCGCTCCCCTGCAAGAAGCTAAACAAATGGCTCAGTGTTTGCATGTCTCGTCAGTGTCGCAGGAATGGGGAAACCTTTTGTGGTGCAGCAGCTCGGTTGTTTTTTTTATTGTCGCCTCTGTTCCCATTGTGCTTTAAAGGGTTGGTTCACAGTAATAATAAAACATACTCTGTTATCTGTAGTCGCGTCACGCCATGCAGAGCACCTTTTGTTTTTAGATGGCGGTCTCTGAGATCTCTGCCTCCTTCCTGATTCAATGGATGAAAATGTCTTCAAGTTTCCAATGCAGATACTTTCTATCAAAGACAATCACACACTCATATCCCGACCACGCTCAATTAAACAAGCACTCCAGCTATTTAATGTTGCAAGAAACTGAGGAAACAATAGTTGAAACTAAAGCAGCAGAGGCTCAGATGTCCCTACTGTTAGTCTAAGACGACTGTGTCCTACATTTTCCACAATGCGGCTCAGTACAGTCTCTCATTCTCCCTCCCTGCCTGCTATTCAAACTCCACATATTTCACATTCCCGCTTTCTGTCCCGAGCCCAAGCTATGATTACACCGATGACCTCACAGTGACATCATCAGGGTTATTCTCTCAGATTTAAGAAAGCTGCTGCAGAGCCGGGGAAAGACATCAGGGATGCACCAGTCCTCTCTCAGTACAGATTCCTGCTTCAGCCTGAGTCCTGATCCGATGCCTGCGCCCCTCTTCACTCTGCATTTAACCGACTGGGATCACTTTCATGTAAAGCAACATGGGGCCAGGTACCAGAAACACTAAATAGTATCATTACACTGGCAAAGAAACTGTATATTATGTGGATCAATCATGATATGGCCAATACCTGATCCACATAGTAAGGCCAATATCTGCACTGAAGCATCCTTAGAAAATGTTGCACAACCTTTTTACTCCTCATGAAGAGTAAGTGGAGTTCCCCTTTTAAATCTGTAGAATCCAGCTAAAACATAACTGAAGATTAATGAGCTGCAGGTCAGTGATGATGAACATGCATGAACTCCAGCGACCCCCCCCCGCTCATGTTTAGGCCTGTAGGGGCAGGAGGTGGAGGTGTGGTCAGCCTAGTGTTGTGCAACAGAGCGAGTGAGCGGTTGTGTGTCAGCTCGTTGGCTACCTGGACCGCTCGCCTCCTGGATCAGGTTGTGTTTCTGAGCCCGGCTCGACCACACAGAGTCGGGGGGTGTGTGTGTTTGTGTGTGTGTTTGTGGGAGGTGGAGGGGGAGGGGGATGGACCTCCCTGCCAGCCCACTGATGGACCCGGCTTGGCTGGGTGCCTCGTTTCAGTCGCCTGCACGCACACATTCTCACTCTGACGGTCGCACGCTTCCCCTGCTGCTCGGCGCTATAAGTGAGAGCAGAGCCTCAGGCGGCGGCTTAAGCCTCGAGTTGTTTTGCAGGACAGGCTAATTTTCTCGATTCTCCGGCGCGCACACACACGAGTGCGTGGAGTTCACCCCCTCGGGGACTTTTACTCCCAGTCCCTTCACACTGCAGCCCAAAGCTCGCTCGTCAAATCTGTTGAAGCTTTCCTGTTTTTGTCTGGAAGTGAAGGCTTGAAATGCTGATTCTGAGGCAAAATTTGCTTTAGTCTGTTTTTTAAAATGATGCAGAAGTTGCACATTTAATTATGATGACACTTTTTTTTTTGAGGGTTAGATTCAGTTTGTGTAGTTTCTGTGTGGCTGGCTTCAGACCAGTGAGGCTGTAAGGTACTTTAACATGTAAATAGCACAATAACATGACTGTTAACTAAACATTTAGGTCTGATTGTTTGGATTCGCAGAGTCCAGACTTGATGTACTTCCACTAACAATCCGCACGGTTTATTTGGAGACCCTCAGCCCTGAAAATATACGTTCAGCTGGTGAAATGATAACATTGGCTCGTGCTGGCGGGGAGCTGTGGACCCAGCGTCCGGAGGCGAAGGCGTTGGGCCGTGTGGTCACACTCGGCCATGCTCCGCCCCTGCTACACTGCAGCAACATGTGATTTGCTCTGCAGGCGGAGTTTTCTCTTTTCACTTGCACACAGATTTGTGGTGGACACCTGAAAAGTTTGGCCATGAAGTGTAGACAAAATAATCACATAGATGGAGCAAACAGCAGGCCTCATGACAGCAAGGTCGTGTCTTCGGTGTTGTTTCTGTGAACTGTGAACACCCTGAGAAGGAGTTTATAATCTACAATCTCACATGAGTGTTTTTAAAGCCTCGTTCAGATCTTTTTTTTTTTTTTTTTTACAGTCAAAATCCTTTAATTGGACTGTTTTCAGGCTGAAAACATGCATTAAAATAGCATGATTTGATATTTCTGCACCAGAATTATAAGCCTTGAAACAGCTTTCAAGCAAGAAAAATATTGATTTAAGAAATTGGATTATTATAGAAAGATTCTCAGTTTGTTTCTGACTTTACAGAAACTGAATCATCTTCAGCCCCAAACACATTTTCCTGCAGTCGCTCTGCTGCTGCCATCTTTGTATTTTCTCTCTAAGGAGCCTTAACTTTTAAAAGTCCAGCACATCTCTTGCCCTTGTGTGCTTCCTCCATCTGCAGTCTCTGACACATCCTCCTCCTCTCTGTCAGGCTGTGCATCAGCCTGCCCCATCGGGCCGCCGGCTAATGACAGACATCGCTGCACATGTTGGCTGAGCCGAGCGAGAGCAAAGGATGCCCGTGACCTTTCCTCTGCTGACAGCAGCACTTTACAAGGCCGGGTGTGTTTGAAGGAGAGCTTTAGGGTGTGTCCGGGCGCGTGCATGCAGTGGAAGTCTGTCGTGGGCGTGTGTTTGCACGTAGTGTGTAATTGCATGCATCATGGGGTAATCTTGACGCAGGCGTGGACATCTGCATTCCAGTGGTAAGTCCATGGAGATGACCAGTGAAGTGGCATGAAGCATTTGGGGGAAAAACACCGCACATACCGTGTGTTCCTTTTGCAAGTGGAAGCTTCTCAGAAAGCAAAAACACACACACACCTGAGAAAAAAATGTTACCGCGGTGAGTCAGGCAGTCTGTAATGATGATGAGCGAGAGGTTGTTTATTTGGAGGCTAAAAACTGGCGGGACAAAACAGGCGGGTCAAGCAGCGTTGCCATTCCAGCCACTGCTGCATCAGCAGTTGGCTCACGTTTGCACTGTAACCTGCCTATATGAGTCAGAGAGAGAGTGTGTGTGTGTGTGTGTGTGTGCCCGACGAGCATGTATGAGTTTCTTCAAATAAGTGAGAAGGCAGATGTGTGCGGGGGGAAAAGCAGACAAGTGTGATGTAAATCCGCAGCCATGCAGAAGCCCCGCAGTCCTGTTTGCCAGATAAATCTGCACTAATGGAAGCAGGAGGAGGCCGTGTAAAGAAACCTCCTAAAGAGTCTCCTTCATCCTCTAAGTGCCGTGTGTGTATATATAAAGAGAAGAAGAGATTAGTCCTCCATACTCCTGCTACATGTTTAAATTCCTGCTTCAGCTTCCTCCCTGCAGGAGGAAGCGGCTACTGTACACGTTTCTGTGTGTGTGGTTTACATGTGTGCATCCATGCATGTGTGCAGCACTTTGCCACAGGCTGAAGTCCTCGAGTGGCTCCGTGGAGGAGGGATTTAGTGCGGCAGAGATTGACTCATTGACTGGCTGTTGAGATGAAGAGGGCAGCCTTAGCCTTGTGTGTGTGCCCGTGCATGTGTGTATTAATAGCATTACTCGCTGCACTCTAGTCTGGTCTGTAATAGGCTTTGTGGTTTTTCCAACGGCGCTCTGATCCAGAGCCCGGCTGAGATCCAGGCCAGTGTCACACTGACTTCAGCTCCAGAGTCTGAGCGCTCACACACTCCCCTCCTCCCTGTCTTTCATTACACACTCATGTCACTCATGAAGACACAACCTGAAACCCTCCCACAGCAGTTCAGCTCTATTATTAACTCAAAGGAAATTTGGTTTGCAGTCAGGCATTAAAAGCCTGATTCCTGGTTGTCAGTGCAAACAGAAGTGTGTCCCTACAAGCAAAATCCAAACCCGAAGATCACAGCCGAAGTCTTTTTAAGTAAGGTTTGCTATTGGTTAAACATTTTCAGGACGAGTGGTGCTGATGTTACAATGTAGCTTTGACCAAAGCTCTCACATGTTAAATGTTGCCTGAACACGAGCCGGTTTGCTTAAATCTGACAGTTGGGAATCTGATCAAAGAAATGATCAAACACGACTTTAATTCGGATGAAACCACCGGAATATCTCAACATCCGTTGGAAGGGCTGCTGTGACAATGTTTACATTATTGGTCTGCAGAGGATGAAACCTAATGTCTGTGATGATCCCCTGACTTCTCCTCTAACACCACCAGGAGGTTCACATTGGTGCTTTTGAGTGAAACGTCTCCGCTATTGGATGCACTGCCATCAAACTTAGGACAGACAGGACTTGCAAAACCTGCAAAACACCAGCTGTAATTTGTGTTCAGTGCTAATTATCAAATGTTAGTATGCTAACATGCTAGCATTGGCTGTTTCACAGGGATTTACTAAAAGAACAAATACTGTGTTTCGTGGGCATGTTAGCATTGTCATTGTGAGCCAGTTAGCAGAGCTGATGCTAGCATTTAGCTCAGAGCATCAAGTGCAACCTCACAGAGCTGCTAGCATGGCTGTTAATTGTTAACACTGTTAATTAGACACATACAGTACTGGGCTTTATCACCCCAGTCTCACACACATGCATGCACACACACACACACACACACACGCACATGCACACGCACACACACACTGCCCACTCTGCCACGGTGCTCATCTGCTGCTTGTGTGCATTTCTTCTGAAAGTCAAACTACTCGCCAAGCAAATATCCACTAACATGTAGCCTGAGGGAGGGGGGTGGGGGTCACATCACCATGGTTACCATACCAGCCATTGCCATAGCAGCAGGTTGGGACCGAGGAGCATGAAGGAAGTCGACTGACCTGCTAACGTTTCATGGCTGCTTTCCAAAAGCTCTCGAGGGATAATGTGACTCAGCGCTGTGTCGTGGTTGAGTTTTATGACTTCAGATGTGATCAATGTGTTTATAATAGGTCATCATCATAAATGCCGTCCTGCAGGCCTGCGCTGTTTGGCCACACATCTTTTCATGTGCTCATCTGTACTTTGAGGTGTTTAAAATCGTCAACTGTCGGAAGTGGAACAAGCGTTAATTACTCCAGAGTCTGTTGGGGCAGATTTTGCATTTGCGGTGCTACGTTGCATCATTTCACTGGCTATCTGATTTCTTCACAAGCCTAGAGTTTTGAAATCATTCTCCTGTTAATTGTGGTTGAAAATGAAAGCATCTTGCATGTTGTTTGTCCTTGTTTTGGTGCAGGTGCAGCATCGCGTGTCAGGTCAGGTAATGGCTCTGAAGATGAACATCCTGGTCAGTAACAGAGCCAACATGCTCAGGGAGGTCCAGCTCATGAACCGACTGTCGCACCCCAACATACTCAGGTAACTGTCTGTCTTACCCGGTTTACACATGACGCTTACATCCTGGTCTTCATTACAAACTCCCTGCGCTGGATCTGCTTCGCCTGGTCTGTGTGAAGAGTTGTTTGAGTCGTGTGTTTGTGTGCTCTGCCTCCAGGTTTATCGGAGTGTGTGTCCATGAGGGGCAGCTCCACGCTCTCACAGAGGTAAGAGGCTCATTAACCTGCTGCTGAGCTCAAGAGCGCTGTCGCGTTTTAAGGAAGCAGAATCACTTTATTCCCTTACAGCAGCTCATCCAGCTCAGACTCACCGTAGTGGTGTTTTACTAGCTGAGAAGATACTGAGAGCAGCTGACGACGCAGGGCAAAGCAGCTGCTGTCTTTTTAGGATACAAACACATGAAGGCACAGTGAGAGCACCTACGCCTGTTTGACCAGCGAGTCCCTGCTGGACTGTAACAGACAGACTGAGGTCAGGCAGTTCATGACTTTTCACCTGTTTCTTACATGTGATGGGTTTGCCCGACATTGCCATGGTAACTGAGCTGCTCAGCAGCCTGGAGAGGGGATTTTCTGACGTGTGTACAGCTGCATTGATTGAAAAGGTCAGCAGTTTCAGACACACGTCATTTAGAAATGCAGTTTTTCTTTAAACGGTGAGTTAGATGGGCCTGTTAAGAGGTTCAGCTGATTCACAGTGAAGTGGCTGGGCGTAAGAGCGACTAATCGATTGACCATTTAGTCTCTAAAATGTCAGAAAAAAGACAAAAGACCTAACAAATGATTGACAAGATCCTCTATTTGTTATCAGATGCAGAAGGAGCAGAAAAATAAACTTCAGACTGATCAATGAATAGCGCAATAAAAAGAGAAAAAAAAAACATGTCAGTCATACTAATAACAGGCTGAATGTTTATTCATTTCTTGTGTGTAATGACTGACAGCAGCGTGTAACAGCTCAGTTTTAACAGCCTATTACAGCACAGCATCATGAGACGTTTAGGTCCCACTTTCCCAAAACAATAAGGGAAGCAGCTTCCGTGTCAAGCAGTTTCAAAATGAAATGAACCGGTTGTTCTTTGATTTGTGTGTAATTAACTCCTTTCACGTTTGTCCTCGTGTTGCAGTACATCAACGGCGGTAACTTGGAGCAGCTGTTGGGCAGCGACGTGTACCTGTCGTGGAGCGTGCGGCTCAACCTGGCCCTGGACATCGCCCGCGGGCTGCAGTACCTGCACAGCAAGGGCATCTTCCACAGGGACCTCACCTCCAAGGTGACGGCACTCACAAACACACACGCATCAGTGGCCACGTACAGTACACACACATCAGTGAACATCAGCACAGGCTGGTCTTCCACAGGGACTCTGCTCCTACAGGTGTGGTACCTGCACAGTAAACTGCGGTGACTCAACCTAGAGGGGATGGAAACGTACATATCTGTGCAAGCGTTAGAATCGTGTATCTGCAAACATTTGATCACGTGTTGCTTTGAATGTCGGTTTTGGAAACAGTAAAAAGCTCTGGTGCAGATTTAGAGGCTTTGCAGGTGCGTCACAGATCTCACAGCTACATCAACAAAAAGGGCCTGTGGGAAATGTTGTGCTGTGGACGTAGATCAGATCAGTAAAGATCTGAATTAATACACAAGTTTACAATAGGCTACTAAAACAGGAAACGGACAAAACCCCAGAGCAGCCTCCAGCCTAATCGATAACCAGCTGAAGACTTTAGCTGCAGGCAGCTAATGTTAACATTGTGCAGCTCCTGGCTCGCAAGTAATAACTCACAGAGAACATTTGTGGGACCCTAATAAGCCCACTCCTTTCGCATTATGCCTGTGTAAATTAGTGATGGGTAATTAGTTTGTGAACCAAAAAATAACCAGGGTAGACCAGAGTAGATTTTAACCCTGGTCCCTCTTCAAGACGGGGCCTCAGGATTGGAAATAATGCTGGTGTCACCTTAAAGCCCTTATTATTTTCTTTTATACTGTGATTTAATGGTACAAATACAAATCTGTATAAATTGCCATATGGTGAACCTGGAGTCTTCAGGACCCCTGAGGGTCTGGGGCCCTCCTGTTGCTCCAGAGTTTAAGACTTCTTCATGGGCAGCTCTGCACAATAAAATCACATGCGGCCATATAGAAAGGAATGCTCACGCACACACTTAACAGCAGCGATGGTGATGTGTGTGTGACCTCTGACCCCTCTGTACAGAACTGCCTGGTGCGCTGGGAGGGCTGCGTGTGCTCAGCCGTGGTGGGAGACTTTGGCCTGGCGGAGAAAATCCCAGATTACAGGTCAGTCCATAACAGCGCGTCCATCAAAGCTCCTATCGACGCTGTGATTAGATAAGTCACGCTCAATACGCTCCACTTCTCTCTTTGTCTCTGTTATCTCTGCTGCCGTATCTGTTTGAGCACAAATGTCTCCCGCAGCTTCTCTTTTCTGTCGGAGGCGCTCAGATGAGACACAGTCACACGCAGAGCGAGACACGTTACTCACGCCAAAGCCCAGTCAGGTTTTTCCAAAGTATGCATGTGTGCTGCCCCCCCCTCTGAATGTTGTGGTTAACCCCCCTCTTGACCACCACTCACTGTTTGGGGAACTTGTATTAATATTATGACGCGTTGTTTTAGGGAGGGACGGCGGACCGACAGCTCACAGAGGCGGCGTTCATATTTAATCTCAGCGGCGGCCGCGATGCACCGCAGACTGTCCGCTCTGCTGCTGTCGTCTCCATGCGTTTCCTCCTCTGTGTTTGCAGCTGTGTCTTTAATATGCAGTGACATTTATGCAGCATATTTTACTCACCACCATAAATTTTAGTGAGCATAAATGACCAGCACAGTCACAGCCATCCAGTTTTATTTTCTTCAGCTGGTTCTCCAGTGACATCATGCACTAAACGCAGCATCACTGCAGTGGAGAAAATAGTCAAAGTGAAAGATTTTATCGAAGAAAAGTGTTGTGAAAGTGAAAAATATACCTGTGTTGTGCAAATGAAAATTGCCACATTTGGAAAAAGGGAAATGGTAAAGATTGAAAGAGTTGGAAAATATGAATTTTATCAGCCACGTCCAGGGAAAAAAATCATCAAAGTGCTGAAATCCTGGCAGCATGAAAAACTGCATCTCTAGTTTGGAGGAAACGAATAGTCATGAATGATAATGATGCTCCTCAACCGGTGGAATAAATGTTTAATCGAAAATGTACGAAAAATTTCTTTTTTGCCACCGGTGGGCAGCAGATACCATCTGACAACACTGAAATATTGCCACTCTTAAACTTTTAAGTTACTGAGGTGAACTTGTTAGCAAACAGTTGCTTGTATTCACATCCAGCGCTAACATTCATGGAGTTTGTGTCCACCTGATGATTTTAATTTACTCTCTTTTAGCTCCGTTTTTGGTCTCTACCACTCCTGAGGGAAATATATGGCTCTTTAGCTGCTAAATGTTAAGCTATGTTCACCAGTATCACTTTTCTTATCTGTGCCCTGGTAATAAAAGACTATTCCCTGAATTCTCCCAAATATTCCAGTTAAGTACCAGGATGTCAAATTGTAATTAAGTGCGTGTGTAAACATACTTTGTTTTCTCTCTTGTTCCCAGTTTATCGTGCTACGGTTTGGACATCACGTCCTCTCATCGTCCATATCTGTAATTCCTCGACTCAAATGAGCTCATGTCTCCTCTTTTAAGAACATCAGATCAGTTGATAGCAGCGCAGAGCAGCAGCCGGATTGTTGGGAGTGGGCTGTCACAGAGGCCCCTGCCCACACATGCGTGGACGCTCAGTTATGTCCCATTAGATCCTCGTCCTCCCCTCCCCGCCCTGTCTGCAGTCATTTAGTAAACACGCGACTCCGGCTGAGACGACACAGCTGCCACTGTAACCTGCCGGCCCTTTTCCGTCAGCGTTGGGAGTGTGTGTGGTGTGTGTTTCCGCTGCCTTTGTTTGTGCCCTGTCCACCTCTTGTGTTTACACAAGTGTGTGTCACCGTCAGAGGGGGAAGCTTCTAACTTTCATGCTTTAGACTAAACTTTGTTGTGCTAAATTTTTGGCCTCGAAAAACCTCAGGATCCGTGAAATGAGCTGAAAAGTGCACGTCCATGTAGCTTAAAAACAAGGATTAAAAAGTTGATGCATAGCCTCCACCTGACTGTGTGTCACTGTGTTTATGCATACCTGCAGCTATCGCACATGGCGCCTCTGTTTGCTCCCGCCTCTGTTTCAATAAGAGCTGGCGAATAGCGTTTCCGTCGTTTTCAAGGGTGTGTTTGCTTTATGTTTTAGTCAAACACTGATGTATCCTGTAGCGCAGCACTAACGGAGAATGGACGATGTTGACAGCCGGTCTCGAATGTGTGTGTTTGTGTTGGAGTGCTACCACTGTGCTTGTGGCATGAAGGAAAGGAGGGAGGGAGGGAGGGAAGGATGGAGGGAAGGAGAGGAGATGAAGGGGGTTTAGGAAAAGCACTCCAAATAAGGTCAAACTATTCCAGTCCTCCTTTTGCTCCTACTGGATCTGCGCTGATCTCATATAACAAGTCACTCCTGTCCTTTACTCTCCCGTCATCCCTCCTCTGTTTCTTAACTCTTTCTCTTCATCTTTGAGCTGTTTTCCCTCCTTTGCCCTCTGCACTTGTCTGTTTTCTCGTGTCCATCTTCTCCAAACGGGGCTCACGTCGGGAGCGAGGACCGTCTCGGCTCCTCGTTTCTCCCTCTGCCATCACTTCCCTCGCTGTGTTTTTTGCAGTATCATGGCCCACAGTAGCAGATGGAAATAGCACAGAGAGGAAGTATCTGCCAGCAGGGTGTGTGTGTGTGTGTGTGTGTGTGTGTGTGTGTGTGTGTGTGTGTGTGTGTGTGTGTGTGTGTGTGTGTGTGTGTGTGTGTGTGTGTGTGTGTGTGTGTGTGTGTGTGTGTGTGTGTGTGTGTGTGTG